>LJIJ01000909.1:0-66783 GCA_001718145.1 Orchesella cincta
CATATTTCATCCATCGCCACCTTAACCCACGTCAGGGACACAAAGGGCAAAAATGATTCAAACAACGTCCGTTCCTTTTGCTTCACGTGGACTTTCTTTTGTTCTGGAATCTCTTTAAGCTTTTCTTCTGATCATGCTCATATAGGATGTTATGTATATCGCCAAGTTTTTTAGGGAAAATAATGGAATTTTCTCAACAACGTGCAATTATTTCACTCGCCTTTCTCCTTCGTTGTAATAATGTTCACGCTCACTTCACACTTCTTTGTATCGATGGCATGCGATTTTTATTGAAGGAGTGAAAAACTGGGCTGGGCATTATAGAATGGACTTTTATTGTCTGCTTATTATTGCAGTTTATTATGCCACACTTTAGCATGTGTGTGTGAGTTTATTCTTTACTCCAATTTTTTGCTTTTTCTCCTTTAAGTACGCTGTGCAAACAAGTTACATTATGTATAGCCAAACAAATAGAAAAAGTCAGCAAAGAATGGGAAGGGGAGGAAGCCTTATTATAAGGAGGAAAGGAAGCCCAATAAAGAAAGCTGTTAAGTAAGTATATTATTAGCTCTCTCATCAGTCATACACTTGTTTTTCTTGGAGAGAACTAGCAAAAGCACACACCTTCCATTTACTTTCTTGCCCTTTTTCTCCACCAGTGAAAGACTCAAAGCGTTGCATGTGAGAATATATGTATGCTAACAACAATGAGACATGATGTATGAATGTCACTTTGTAAATCATTGACTTGTTCCACACAGCTCCTTTCATTTACTCCATTAAGTCCGTCATCATGATGAGTGAGTGAGTGACTGAATAGCTGTTGTTAGTGTACCAATGTAAACAAGATTGAGGCAAATGAAGGTGAAATATGGCTTGTCGGCCGTTGTCCTACTCGATGAAAAGTTTTTTTTTCTTACATTTTTATGCGTGCTGGCTATTCGATCCTGGTTTTTTATACGCTCTTATTTTTTGCAGTGAGAGAGAAGCAGGTTGAACCTTGTCAATTTATCCTTATTTTTCCTCGTCTAGTTTGTATAGACACAACTAATTATGTCGATTTGCTAACAGTGACAATGTGTTTGTATGAGACAACAAACACAACCTGAAACAACAATTTACTAATCAAATAAGGCTAATTTAATTAGGTACAAAAAACGATACATGTTTTAACTGTAACTAAAGCCAGTCCAAGAATGCAAAATAAGATAGCTGTGTAGTTCAACCATTTGGTAAGTTTGTGAAACCAGAAATGCATCAATCTAATATGACTTTAATATTTGATTCCTCTACCCCAATTTAATTTCAATTACCTGCTCAAATTACTCATGTACATTGATTAATTTTTTGCTTGACCTTCCCCACCGACTGAATGAAACCATTGTGAAGGGAAATCTTATAAAATATTCATGAAAACTGTTCGAGACATTTTTCATGTCTAGTTTGATGATAATAAAGCGGACAATTTCGGTTTAGGAAATCAAATATTGATTTTTCTAATGCAGGTGTACATGATTTAATGTTATCAGCGGTGAATGCAGGTTGAAAGGAGCTTAGAATTATTCTTTTACTTTGATCTCAATGAATTATTCCAATCTAACCCCAACAAAAGTGAGCGTGTGTGATTTTGTGTGCCTCTTCAAATAATTTTTCCCGATTCAAGTACATTATTAGGGTAACCAAACCAAACCACAATGTCATGTCATTGTGATATGATTTATTTAGGTCCAAAATTGATAATAACGGAATGCAGAAGGAAACTTTGCGAAAGTGCTTTTTTCGCTCACCCTCCAATCGACTCCTTATCCAGTTTGGTGATGGACGATACGCATCACGAACTGTGTACTCGGCACCTTTTCTTTAGGAAACTCCATTTATTTACTTTACATTATAAATCTATTCTCTTACTCTTTTGATCATACTTTTCTCGCAGAACAATTTCTCTCTCTCGAGATAGTAGTTTGATAGTGGTTTGGTTTGGTTGGTGATTAAATGAGAAATGGGCCAGTGAATAGCAGCACACAATGGTGTTGTGATGTGATGACAATACCGCTTAGTCTTGTCTTGTCATCTTTTTCTCCTCTTGATTTCTTTTCTAGGTGAATCCATGTTTGTCTTTTGCGAGCAGTCTTGTTTTTGTCCCTCAGACAAAAAAGCGAGAAGAAAAGGCGACATCAAAAGCATCCTTTTCTTTCACAAAAAAAGAGAAGCAATGCATGCTTCCAGTAGGAAATGAAAGAACAAGAGTGTAGGCTGCTGTGCACTTTAGACAACTAAGAATGAGAAAGTTTGAAAGAAAAAAACGGAAGGTGCATACCTTATTCTTGATAAGTTCACAGCATTCATCATCCTCACCTTCTAGTTTCTCTTTTCTTTTCAAACCATCAAAGACATGACAATTGACGATATTTCAAAAAAAGAAAGGAACAATGTTTCATGTTGTGTACTTAAAAGTACACCAACAAAACTAGCATTCAACTCGATACACGCATGTATTCTATTACAACTTGCCAAGAAATATAACGCTCAAAAGCTCAAATAATATGCCAATGCAGAAGAGAAAAAAAACTTTCAAAATTTTTGCTCCCTGGAAGGAATTAAAGAAACTTAAAAACACAACAAAAAATTTACTTTCACTTTCGTTTCCAGCGCTCTATTGAAACCTGATGTGAAGTGGAGATAAAACTTTATTTGAGATGGGATACATCTCAACATGCAACAAACAGCGACGTACTTTTTTAACCTTGAGATTTACACGTGGTTAGGTAATTCCATTTAATATTAAATTTTCAACTCAAGCTCAAATCCATACGGAAACAAAGTGTGAGAGATGACAGGAGTGTATAATAATACTATCATCTACTACGAGTTCAAGTTGAAAAGCTAGCTGGTAGCAGTAGCTGTCAAAAAGACAAGTGAAAACTTCTATTTTTTTTTACTCAGAAGGGGATCTTTCCTCTTAAAAAGGTAAACCAAACCGCAAAGAAAACTATTTTCCAGCAGGTTATCCTCACATAAAAAGGAACATAAAGGAAAACAGTTATAAATGTAAAAAGAGGGAAGAAATGTAACAAGTGTGTGTTTCCAGCCCAGTCTCCAGAGGTTTTTTCTCCAACTGTCAATCATTCCCCTTCACCAACTCCTTTTCCTTTTCTCCCCATTAATTATTCAGATGCAGTGGGACACTGTATATACACAAACAACAACAGAACAATCCTATGTAGTCAGCTTTACAACTCTCAATAGTAAAAAGAAGAAGACAAACTTTTAGATTACAAACAAAAAATAATGCTGAAATATACTACCAGAGGGATTCATGCGATATAGCATATGCATGGGAAGATGTGCCATATCATCTAATATGCATGGGCATTTGTCTGCCACACAGAACCGTTCTTTTATATGAAAACGAAAGCAAACTGCTCAGTGACTTAAAATCATGTAGAATATAAGTTAACTATTTATAAATCGCAGACAAACTTTTTTCTCACCTGTTTCAACGCAACTTGTGCCTTTCTCCAAGAAGATATTCAATTAGAATTGGAATGGCAGTTTTTTGTACTCCGTTCCGTTTTAATGGGGATGTAAAATAGATTGGGGGAAATGGAAATGGCGAGAAGAGATAAACAATCCTCCAAAATGATTTTCATTCCCCATCACCAAATTCCAAACGACAAGGATGACTTTTCTGACTGTCTTTAATCCTCTTAAATCAATCACAAAAAGTAATCCAATTACAACGAACGTGATGTGATGACGGAGGCAAATAATTAACCACACAGGTCGCAGTCAAGGAACCACTTGAAAGGAGAGAAAGTAGAGGCATTATAAACTGTCTTTCCCTTCCTCGCTGAACGTGTCTGTTTTTAATATTTGCCAGAGTTGTACTAATGTGCACTAAATTGGGTTGATTGCTGCTAATGATCACGATGTGATGATGATGATGATGATGACTGTCTTTTCCTCTTCACCTTCTCCTCTGTGCAGATTATTCAGTTAGAATTTCGGATGATGAAAGTCATCACAATCGTTTTGACTAAGAGAAAATCAAAGTCGTCGAGAGGAATGCACAAGAGAAAGAAAAATATGATGACGATGCTGACAAATGCTTGTCCCATAAAATTGATAATGTTCCCCTTGTGTCTATCTGGGTTCCCTCCTTATTTTAGGTATGTATATAGCAAGCTTTCTCTTGTAAATATGAAATCACGTAGAAAAACCAAAAAACCCAAATTCTCTAGGAATATGGCATTATGGGGGAAGGTACACACAGAAGCTTACGCATTTGAATTCTGTAATGAAGCAAAAGAGGTAAATGGCAGGAATATCTTTTATATATAAAGTGAGTCTGATTCGAGAATGGAATGCTTACATTTTCCTTTTTGCTTTCATCCCAACCACCATCATCACCACGTTCCTGTTCTCATTTTACGAGTGACTTTTCACCAGTTTTCTCTCTCTCTCTCTCTCTCTCATGCTGTGAGAGAGAAGCTAATATACATAAAATTATTATATCATACTTGTCTCCTAAAATGGCTCATAATGGAAACTGAGAAGGAAGGAAGAAGAAGGAGGAGAAACACAAAGATTATTCTTCTCTGAGAGGAAATGTGAAGTGAGCCTGCTAATATTGCCCTGCATATAACAGGAGAGGAGACGACGACATCGCGTCATAAAAAATACCAAGGCAAAAAGCTTCCTTCCTTCCTTCAGCGTAAAAGGCAATACAATTTTAAGATTTTTTTTTATTCAACGGCAGGGTATTATTCATACACGCAGAGAAAACTAAACTTTTAAGTCTTCAAAATCTCCTAAATATATGACAAAAGTGAAAGAAGGGGAAGTAGTAGACTGGTCTGGCGTGGTGGGCAAAAAAATCCCTTTGTTGTTTTGCTGCTCCGTTCCCACTTGTTTGTTGGGTATAAAAATGCATGAGCATATCAAACTTGTGTGGCTATTAAAGTAGTAGTCGAAAATGTTGAAGCATTTTCATCGCGTCAAGAAATTATTGTGAATGCATACATAAAAAACTTACACACTGCGTATGAGTGTGAAAAAGAGATAGATAGACATCCTGTATGTATTAAACATGCTTATATAACACAAACCCATTCTGAAGTGGAGGAGGAAGGAAGTGCGAGTGGGAAATGGTTAAATGGCTGGATGAAAATGAAATGAATGGAATGGCAATGGCAATGGGTTGACTATGCACATAATTACGTCTTTAAAGAAAAGGCGAAGAAAAGTCTGTCTGTCACATTTGATGATATGCTGTATTTATGCAGTGTACAGCTTTATTTAAACATTTCGGAGAAAGGGAGAGAGCAGCTTTTTTGCTGGTGGTGCTTTGCTGACTCGTGCAGTTTTCACTTTAGGCCTGTCTTCTCTTCTGATGCTGCTATGTTGTGGTGTAGATGTGCCAACGGGGTTTGGAGCGTATAAACATATTTGTGTACTGCTTGCTTGTCACAAGTGTTCTTTGTACGTCATATAAAAGCTGGAGAGAGTTCTTAAATGCTACGAAAAGTAGATAATATGATGATGATGCAGCTTGCAGCAATTGGCTCACTTTAACTTTATTTGTTTAAGCCGATTAGGACAGTAAAAGACAAGCTTGCCACCCAAAAAAATGAGATGGGATGCGAGGGGGATGCGCTGGGAATGGAGTCGTACGGTTGACGTTAGTCTTCTTTGCATCATTTACAAATTCTTTAGTTTAGTACGATGTGCTCATTGCTCGGGCTTCTATTTTTTTAAAAACGAATGAAATGTTGCAGAGTTAGCTTTGAATATGTCGTACGTACGTACGTGCACATTTCAAGCTGCAACTTTTATTTATGCGCAGTTTTTCATTTCACTCTGTAAATTAGTCTCTGTTAAGATCTAGAATGCAATTAGAAAGTTAAAAAGAACATTTTAAAAATGGTCAACTCGTAAAAATGCCTTTTGTTTTTAAAATTCTTGCAACTTTTCATGCTGCTGGCAACTTGAAAATGCCAGAGAGAATGATTTTCATGCACTCACAAACATAAATATCAACGCCAAAAGCAAAGCTATGAAACGGGTTTTTGTAGGTCAGTATCACATTGCACGAGAGCCTACACAACATGGGTAAAGACGACACGCTGAAATTGGAAAATTTTAGCATACCAAATCGATTGAATAAATTTTGCAAAATGAAATGAAAAGGAAGCACGGAAATCAGATATTTACGAGTGTTGAAAAACTCCCTCCCTCCCATCTGAATGAAGATGTAATAAAACACAGCCAACCTAATATATATGCAATATGCACACAACTTTTCGGCAAGCCACGCCAGCCAGCCCATTTCTGCGAATATAAATTAGGCACATGCAGTTTTGAAAAAATTTGATTACGCAAGGAAACCACCAAGCAACACTTTTCATATACTTTTTCCGCTCCCTTGTTGCGTTTCACTTTCTTTCAGAACAATAACAAGAACAATTTTTTACTGCAAATTAGGACACATTTATCGTAATATACGTGTACACGCATAATGAATGCATCAAGTTGTGAAGAACCAAAACCACCATAGTTCCCTATTAAAACTATTCATATATACTCACCTTTTAAGCTTATATGGGAATTCAAAGTGGAAATGGACTCTTATTTTTGTTTACCTAAAGTCTTATGTTGGATAAGCCAGAGGCAACTCTCTCAAACTCTGGATGCAATATTTGCATGTAGACAAAACAACACAACATGCGTGACTTTAAAGCATATACTTTTAGGCCAGCATGTTAATGTCCAGCAGAAGTGAAGTGGAGATGTTGGTAGGCAGTAGTTGGGAGCAGGCACATATTTTTCAAAAGTTGGTATGTCTCCCTATATCAAACCATATTATGGAGTATGGTAACTCTTTAATAAACTTTCACTATTTCAACTTTTTTGTGCTCGTAAATTATAGTCAGAGCACGTTTCTCTAAAGCTTTGGCTCACAGCACTGCTCTCCGCTGGTCCATTCCATAAGGAAGAAAAGGGAAAGTTTATAATAACAATAGGACATGTGTGTATACTAACAGTCAAGTGCTCGGAAAGTTTACATATAAATATGTAATACATATATAGTACTGTAGTGTGGATACACACAACTTATTCTTTTTAGCACCAATGTCCCGGAGCATATGGACTTTTCTACTCTGTTGTCCGATTTCACTTGACTTGTTGTATTTTTTCTCCTTTTAAAAAAGGGCCCACCACCACCACCAAACCAAAAAAACTGCCTGGGTATAGTAGAAACAAACCTCAAGCTCCAAAACTTGTTTTCTTTTCTCTGGACAAGAATAATATGGCTTTTGTTCCTTGTCTTCTGTCTGCTGAGGGAGAGGCTCTTATTTTTAAAGAAAAATGAATGGAATTATAAGAGTGTGTATGGAGTAAGTCCATTACATTGCATTTTAGTTGGGTTTCTTTGGAGCAGCAGGGGTCCCCACACTTTCAAGTGCTCTTCTTCGTAGTTTCTCCAGCTGAGGAAGCTGGATAGCACATGGTTTCTCTCGTACGTGGTGTCCACCGACTTTTCCCTCTTTAGGGTGAATGGACCACCCACCTATTTTAATTGAATGTGATGGGATGCAAAGGAGACAGGGAGATTTTAGAATTTGTGAATAAAAGGTAATAATAATGCTAATGTGGGTAATCATTGTGTTTCTCATGAGAAAAGCAGATGCAATGCACAAAAAACTTTTCTCTGTCTTCAGCATATAGATTATATAAAAAAAAAGTTTTTATTGTTGTGGGAGGGTAGATGAGGTTGTAACTTTATAAAAAAAACTTTTGTCCAAGTTACACACTTGAGTTATGCATCAAAAATTAATTAACTTACAATGTTTTTTGAGGAAAATGGGAAAGCAGAGTAGAGCAAAGAGGAGTTCATAAAATGTGCAGAGTTGAATAGAATCGTCGAGAAAGGAGCTGCTGTTGCTCCTCTGCTCGTCCTTCTGGAGAAGAATCCTCTCGTGCATGCATATTAGCTGGAAAAAGCAAGGCCAAGTGCGATGGGAGGAATAATAAAAGTGAACACTGGAAAAACTAGTCTGTTTCTCTGAAAGTGAAGCAGTCAGCTTTCAAAGTTTCATGACTGACTCAGTGTTAGAAATTGGGCGATATAGAAAGCCGAAGCTAGGAGACGACACACACATCATCATCATGATCATGATGATAGAGAGAACTAGCAAAAAAGCAAGAATGAAAACATGATCCGAGTCTCAGTTCTTTAGTTCATTCCATCACTTGCATATCGTGATCATCATCACCATCATCATGACAAAGAACGCATTACATCATATGATACGGAAGTAGTGAAGCATGTCCACTTTTACTGCCAAAGAGAGAAGAGGTTTTATGGGAGACAGGGTTGGGCTCGGGTTTTCTTTCCCTGATGATAATATTATGGAAAAATGTAATGAATCGGGATGCTTGGAATTCTTGAGCAAGTTCCTTAAAAGCTCCTAATAAAATTAACCCTTTTGAACACAAACGCATGGGCTACGCTGCTCCTAGCAAACAACAACAAAAATAGAATCTATCCTCGTGTCTCGCCACCATCGTCACGCAATGAGCTCCATTAAAATAGTTTCCTATACCAAAGCGCGACCCGATCGGCACTCTAGAACAAAATGATGTACAAGCCGCTCACTCCAAAAAAAACCGTTGCATTTTTCTGGAAATAGTGAACTGAGCGAGTAGTTGAATGCGGTGAATTGGGGAAACTAAAATGGTCATGTTACGTACCTCACTAGTTTTGTTTGACATGAGCATTTTTACTTTTACATCTAAATTTTAATTCCCTGGATGAACACATTTCCATTTAGTCCGCTCAAAATTCTTAATGCATTTGACTTAAAAAACGATAATCCTTTTAAAGACCCGATTACATTTTTCATGTTGCCGCGTATTATATTCTGCATTGTGCTCCAGGCCAAAAGCTGCTTTTATGATTACTTAACTCATTTTCTCCATAAAGTGCACATACATGCATAATACTATAGTAGAGTGTTTGTCGGAGTAAATGAACCACTCCATCTCACTCCACGTTGCAACTTCCGGTTTTTTCACTTGCTTAATACAGCCAAGGTCTTTATAAGGATTTTATATTTCCTCCAAAGAAAAACATAAAGAAACACCATTATATACTTTGTAATAACCCTATAAAAGAAAAATCTTAATAAATTGTTTGAGGAAATAAGTCAACCTATCCCATTCGTCATCTTGGAGAAAACGGAGGGAAAAACTTGTCAACCCTTTAGCCCCCCACTTCAAAATATTATGTATCCATGAAATATTACTCTAGATTAAAAGAGAAGCAAGTATAATGTAAAATGCAGAGCCAAAAGCAAAGTCATACTTATTCATATTATTATTATTATCGTCATCACTTTTTCTTCTTCTTCCCCGTTGCGTTCAAAAATGGTCTTGCTGCTCCACTGCATTTTTATACTATATTAAATTATATCACATGTATTCCTCTCCTAGTCTTCGTTCAAAAATCGATCACCTGTGTGCACTATCGTACGTAGGTACAAAAAACAGGAATGAATCGTGTATCCAAACTTTGTAACAAAAACAATTTATCCGATTTTCTGTACTGAGAATATTTTATTCCAGGAGGACCTGATAGTTGATAGTGTCCAGACACACATTTATTTATATGTTGTTTCACCATCGTAAACCATTCAGAGCTGACAAGTGGACTGTGTATTATTGCATGCACGTAAGCTGATAATGTACATCTATGTACTCTATATTATATGGGCTTACGCACAAAAGAGAGAAGCTCAAGTGGTGCTGCTGCTAGCATTTGCAGAAAATTGTTGATCGCTTGGATTTGATACGATATGGTTGTTGGTGGTGGTGAAGGGCGCTGGAAACACTTTTCTCGGGCTGTATGCGGCCTTTCCTCTCTGGCTCCCGCATGATGATGGAAAAGTACAAGAGTATGTTTTTTTGTGTGGACAAAGGACAATGTATAAAAAGGGAAACTCTACTTTTCCTTGTCACAACAACCAAAGTGGGAAATGGATGGACGTGGACGGAAGCTAGAGCGGTACACACAATAAAAAAGAGGTTTACACACCACCAATATAAATAGTTGTATTATATTCTTGTCCATCTCTGATGAGTATACGCATTTTTTTGCTGCAGTCAGCAAAAACACGGCTTATAATAGTGATTGTGGGAGTGCAATAGTCAAAATATATTTATTAGGCATGCTCTCGCATAGGTAGTGTGGATGATGGTGAAAGCATGCTGTCTTTTTCCATTTTACTACCTTGTGAAATTCTACACGCATTTGTCAAAGCACTTGTGAAAATCGTTGGAAATGTGTCTTGTTCTTCCACAACTATTACATAAGTACAAAGGAAAATATGTGTGTGCATGCATATGAATGTTATATGGAGGTTTGCACTCCTGCCTTTTGTTAAAACACCTTTTTTTGCACAACGTACAACTTGTAACTTTATATGCGTTACACATGTCATATATATTCATACATTTGATACGATACAATTCAACTACAGCCAAAGCCAACAACCCACTCTGGATTCTACTATTTCTGTAATATAGTCCTTAATATATATGATCGTTTTCTTCCGAAATGAGTGGAAAAGCAAGTTAGATGTGTAGCTTTTAAAAGTAAAGAGCACACACACACAAACAGGCTCAATTTTCAAAAGGAATTTTTGCGTGGAGCATTAGGAACAACCTCCATACTTTATTTTAGGCTGGGTTGCTCCTTATAAGAAAATCTAATCTGTTGTTGTAGTCTGCATAATTTTAAATATTTTGTGTCTCAACAACAAGCTATATACTACGGGGCTAAAATAAAACTTTCTCGACTGGGGGAAGTCGGGACTGAGCTCAACCACTTTCAAGTTTTTCCTCCACCAACCAAGCTACCGAATTCCAGCTGCAGGAGCAGCAATCCCGGGTAGTAGCAGCAGTACCAAAGTGAGTGAACGAGTTTTGCTTGAGGAGATACATATAATATGCGTGTCTTTGCTGAACATATACATTCCCTCTTCTACTCGAATGCAGAGTTCCTTCAGTGAGGCGTATAAGAGTATCGGTGGCTGGGTAAGAACCGTCAGTCTTTGTGCAACCTTGCGTCTACAAACATCACATCACAACGACATTCTTCTATGAGAACTATATCACACATTATATTTTATAGCACACCATATACATCTACAAAAAACACATACTGAGAGAACACAACCCTTTCTTGTCACTTTCACACGGGCAGAAAGGAAAACAAAAAAAATCATCCCTTTCGCACACGAAAAAATACTAGAGTCATCATCTCCATCGACAGAAAGATATATTTTTGTTGCAAACGTCAACATTTTATGTGAAAATATTAACTTAATGCCCCATTTACTTACTCTCAATTACACTCTGATGTGAGAGGCTCGGCGCGGGTGTGGGCAATGTGAGACTTGTTATCTTTAAGCCAAAGTAGAAAAAAAGTGCAGCGTAAACTGTGGCTAATTGGAGCAGTAGTTAATCTCCCAAGACAATTTTATGGAACTGTTATGAGCACACAACTTTTGTTCCAATCATCATCATTATCACAATCATCCCATTTTTCTTGAGGTGAGAGAGGAGCTGTGGTTATTAAGAAAAGTGGCTGGTTTTTTCGAGATTGAAGCCACACGTCTTAATTGAAAAATCAGAAGAAACAAAAGGGAGCAAAGTCAGTTCATCTGATCATCATCAGTGAAAAGCAGTTTGAACTGTCTTGAACTTGTTCTGGTGAACTGAATAAGTGACTTTTTTTTCTTGTTCGCATATCACATCACGTTAGCAAACGCACGTTGCTCTACAAGAGCCACAACTATTCGGGTAGAGGCCAATTTTAACTAAAATTCTTGGCTAAAATTGATGTGCAAACTGTGAAATGAAATTAGAGAGGAGGATGAATATCTGAGAGCAAATGTTCAGCCCAAAAGAGAGGGAAAGAACAAGAAGAGTATCACAAAAGTCAAGTATTTTCTAAAGTGGAAATCTCAACTCTCTTTTGTCAATATTAGCCTTTCCTTCTCAAGATTGGAAATAAGCTAGCTCAAGTGGAAAGGAACACTTTCGTTTCCTCTTCTTCGTCTTCTTCCTACTTCCTCAGCAGCAGGAGCAACACAGCATCATCAGCAGCACCGCGTAATAAAGAGGAACTCTTGGAAGCACGAGGAGAGTAAAAAAGGGAGAAAATTTTCGTTTGCACTTTCTACATTTTCATATATTATACTTTTATCCTTTATGAAGATTATATGCAGCGTGTGTGCTCACAAGGAGTCGGCTCCACCAACTTTTTTTTACTTCTTCAGCTTCCCTCCTCCGGAAGGAAATCTCACGTTTGCTCATAAAGAACAATTTAGTGGAATCTCTCTGAGAAAGTGAGCCAAGCATCGCATCATCACTCTTTTTTCTTATTCATCCTCCTTGTGAACAAGGAAAACGATTAAAGCCAACTTCTTGGATTGTACTCTCTCATATGTAGATACTTATATATCCCCTTTTGAAAGAAAACAGGGCACTCTACTGAGGTACTCTTGTTCCATGTAATATCTATGCATGATGCATATACTAATCTCAACTTTCACTTGTTGTGACTCTACTCTTTGAACAAAGAAAGAAACTTTTTCTGAGAGGCGAAACTAGAAAGGATAAAGTGGGAAAAAATAATATATTTCTGTAGACACTTTATGATATCCCTCTTAAGTGGAAAATCCGTTTAAGACAAACTTTTCATTTTTTTCTGACTGAATATATAACAGATGGAAAGTGTATTTCAAGAGTGGCGAGACAACCAACTAAACCTAACGCTTGAGCTCTTATGATAATAATGTTGACTGAGATGAGGATGATGATAACGATGATAAATAATGAAAAAGTGAACATTTGACTGGTGAAACGGAGCAAGACAACGTTTTTATCTCAATCTGATTCTCAAGCACACGCACAATATCAACATCCAACAATTATAAATCTTTCTCACAAAGAAAGGAAACAAGAAGTGTGACAAAGTAAATAAATTTAAATTAGGGAGAAAGGGAAAATGTTGGAAACGGAGGTGAGAAGGAAAGAGCACAATTTTCCTTTTCTCATCTGCTTCTCCGGCCAGGTTTTCGTGAACAGAAAAAACTAAAAGAAAGCAGAACCCATACAACTTTTTTTTGTGGTGCAGAAGAGTGAGTGGAGCTCTGAACTCGTCGTTTTGATTTGACTACAAAAAAGCAGTGCAGTTACATTTGTTGGTGGTGTTTTATCGTTGTTCGTGTGTGGAACCATGTTGCATGATCAAATGAAGTCAATCAAGCTGTTGGGAATTATTGTCTTCATTATTGGATCAGGTAAGTGCATACCCTCCCTCTTTCTCCCCATTCATTTCAACATTATTAATCCTCTCGGTTTTTTACCAAGCCATGTAATAATATAATATGCCTAACTTTAGCTATATAGTTCAATACTCGTTTCTTTTGTTCGTGTGCACTTTTGGAAAATGAAAGTAGAAAAATCCTGTAAGATTTTTCGTGCTAAATACTCCCCTATATATTTATGTACGGGCTTGAATGGTTGGTCGTCGTTTCTTTTCTTTTGCTTTGAGATTTTCCTTGTTAAGAAGGAAGTACACGTTTTATAATCTTGTTCCCGTCCCGTGTGCCTTTATGGCTTTGCTCATAGCTTTATATTTTGTGGAAACGCATGATATTATTATTAAGTTACACCTTTTTCCTCCAGCTGCTACTTTAAAACTTGGGGTTTTCCTAACCACCTCATAATTACAATCAACTCCAAAATGCGTGAGTGTAAATCAGAAAGAAAGAAAGAACTGGAAAAGGAGAAAATTGCAGTCGGGAGCGTACCTTTAATAAGGATGTGTATTTCTGAGGAAAAAACGCAAAATGTGTATCATTTTGAAAATGGCATTTTTCCTAATAAACATTTTTTGTTTCGAGTTTTTCGAGGTGTTAATTAACTTTACGCGCGTGGGTAGGTAGAATTGTGGACGTTTATTTTCAGCATTATTTTTTTGCTTGAGAAAGCTGCTTAAACTTTTAGTAAGCATAATCCGAACAGTAGTAGCAAAACCAATTCATCATTTTCCCCACGTCTTGTTAACCTAGCATCCCATCGTCCAAGAAGTTTTGTGTAAAGACGATCAACATTATTTTCGGCTCTCTTAAACTCGTAAACACCTTTCAAAAGTGCATATCGAATGGCCATTTTAGCTTGCAGTAAAACACTCCAACGATACGACGTGACCAACGAGCGATCAGGAAAAAAGTTGAGAGTGTGTAGTCTTTTTAGCTAAACTTTTTGAAAGCGGGGTTCACGACATGAATACCAAAAAGACGACGGGGTGGACGGACGAATATAGACTTCATGTTGGAGACGAGGCAGTTCTTCTTCATGTCTATTTTTTCTTGTTCCGTTTGACGGGAGCTATAGCTCATCTTCATCGTCCACCAAGTTCAAACCATAATATACCACAACCAACGTTTCTGAGACTGGACGGTGGATACAGCGTCTTTCTACGTGTTTCTTAGGTAGTTGGTTTCAAGTGGTGGAAAAAAGGAGACGTGATATGATGGTTGGTTTTGAGCTCATGTGTAATGTAATATTGATGAAGATTTATACTTAAAAATGGACTAGTCCCAAAACAAAAAATGTACACGGAAGTAGATGTACATGAAAAATAGCTGAGAATTTTTTAGGCATAAAAGAATCGATTTGGAAGCTGTTCCCGTCCATAAAAATATGGAGCAGTGGACAGAGCAAAAGATTAGACGACAAAGCGATTGCTCACTATTTTCTTTTTTGTTTCTCCTTTGTGTCAAATACTTGTCACGTATCGATAAAATAGGATTTTTCACTTTTTACTTGAACATCCTGCCGAGAGAGTGAAACAAAAGTTTGAAAGAAATGGACGCGAATGGATAAAAGATGAAGGAAGGAAAGGGTCAAGTTCTGTTTCTTTTTTATGGAGGAAAAACCCAAGTGAAAGGCGATGAGTGTCAAGCGACCAAACCAAGCCAAAGAAACTGAAACTTCTTGTTTTAACAAAAAAAGGACAAATCCTGCTGGAAGCGAGAGTAATGCAACATTTTAGTCTCGAGTTTATAGCAAAAATGGGAGACAAACCCAGATTTTATGCATGCAAGTTAAACAGAGTGAAAGTCCTTTGTGGTGGGAGTGATTTTGGGATGGGATTTTGATCAAGTCTGCACTCAAACATACTAAAAAATAAGAATGAATGATGAGTTTGATGATATTCACATTTTAAATTCATAATCACTTTCGCAATCATGTTTGCAAATTCAAACAAATGAAATTTCAAAATGCAAAGTGGGTGTATTTTTTTTGCATCCCGCACATTTATGATATATTCATTCTGTCGCCCCCTTTGTCGTCATCAGTTTAGTTTCTTTGCAACCATTTCAATCCCTAATGAGGCGAAATCATTATTTTCAGTTTTAAAAACATGGGATGCTCCAGGATATCAATGTATTTTGCCTGGTTTATTTATAGTGTGAGAAGAAACGCGTGTTTTCATCGATGCTAGCGGATAAAAACAGGATGTAATGTGGATTTTCGCCTGAGGGTTCGCTCTTTCTGTTTTATATACCTTGTTACACATGTCCAACATTTGATATTATAGCTTAGCCTCAGCCACTATAAAGTATTATATAAAAAAGTTAAAACTAGAAGGCTAAACTGAGCTCCGATATTCCATCGGCATCAGTGGATATCAGATTGAAGAAACAAATGAGCTGTTACAATTCCTCCTTTCGTGAATGAAGGGATTACAGGCTGCAGCTCAACGCCATGCCAGTCCAGTGACCGACATATATACAATATATTTAAAAAGCAGCAAGACCCCCACTATCAGATCCTAATACAATTCCGGTCTTCATCTCAATATCTCATTCGGTGATGTTTGACTTGTATTGGATTTCGACTCTCCACTTCCCTCTCCACTCTTTTTCCTTCTGTAGCCAACCGAAAACCACACAAATTTTATTGCGATTTTTTGTTGTTGTTTCCAGTTGTATTGTGTTGCGTAAAATCCAATCTCAGAGTCGTATATCAATGTTTACATTGCGGGCTTTTTGCATTTTTATCCACTTGTATTTACATTCTCTAAGCCAAAGCCCTGCGACTGATAAGGAGACCTTATATATACTCCACGAGAACCACTGCAGTAACACTATTTTCTTGTCGGAAGACGAAAAACACATTATTCCCTTATCTTTCTCCATTTGAGCCATCAACTGCTGGCCAACTGGACACCAATAGAGATGCAATGCAGCAGCAATTGTAATACTTTTTTTGTGTGGAAACAGCCGCATAGTTTCACTTTGAAAAAGAGGAAGAAAAGACAAGTTTTGCACAAGAAAGAAGGTAATCCGACAAAGAAACTTTGGATGTTGATACCTATATACGACACTTTGCACTTTCCCCTTGGTTTCTTTGGCTCTCCCTCTGTACCTACAGTTTTTCCACTTGTTCGTTCTACAAAACTTGAAGGAGCAAAGTTGGATGGAAGAGTTTTTTTTAGCTGCAAGTTGCAAAAACAGGATAGAAAAGGAGGGAGTGAAGAACAAAGTTTATCCTTTAGTCTTTACGCATTATGATGGAGAAAACGTGGAAAAGCTCTTTTCTTGCAATAGCATTACATGCATATTGTGTGTACCTTGCATAAGATTTACATTTTTTGTCAGTTTTTTTTTTACTAAAGCAAGATTTTTGAGAAGGGAAACTATCCAACACGTTCCTTTTTTTCTTTGGGTTCTGGTCGTCGGGGTATTCTCTAAGAAAAACTATTTCTTGTTCCGGATTCTCGTCATTTCCAGCTGCTTTTGCGAAAAAAAAAAACTTTTGCAATGACTTGAGTTGTTGTTTGTTGCTTTTTTGTTTGCTACATTGCGCCTTGTGTACCTACACCCTGTTCTTACACTTTCATTATTGCTGCAAGGCTACACTCCTATAACCATTCAGAGAGTGATCTTCTCGGCATTCTTTGAGAGAGTTTTGGGGCTCGAATTTTACTTACTATTCCCTCATGAAAATACCCTTAAAAGAGAAAAAAGTGGTGGTGGTGGTGCTGTTGCGGGTTCTGATGCGTTAACCACCGCACCACTAGATTGGAACTACCCCGTTGGCTCCATCTCGGAAAATGTGGATATGGGAAAGTTTGAGATAGGAACTTTGCTTTTGCTTTCCTTTTAGCCCAAGAACAAATATTTTAGCCGATGGTTATACCATATTGAACTTTGAACTGTTTGGCATGCCATTCTTGAATTTATACTGACCTTCGATGGAGATCAAACTAATGTTAATGCTTCTTTATATTTCAGTTACGGGACTCCGGCTCAAGCATGTCGTAGTGCCACCTTACAAAATGTACAAAGAGAATACGACACTCGAGTGCCCTTTTGACCTGGGTGGTGACCGCTTGTACGCTGTCAAGTGGTACAAAGACAATGAGGAATTTTTCCGCTACGTACCAAGATATCGACCACCAATCCACGTTCATCCGGTGGTTGGCATCTCTGTTATAGTAAGTCAATCAAATTTTTTATCCTTGTCATTACACGTGTTATGTTAACCTTAATCTGTTCATTTACGGGTTAAACCAATAGCAGCAACTGCAGTTGTCTCTACAACATTATTTTCTGTTTAACTGTCAATTCTTCATACCGCTGACCTTTCATATTCTCTTTGAATTCGTATGCGCTTTGTATTATTTTGTTTTAGAGTGACACTCCACTTCAATGTATGCATAGGGCAGCTTGTATGTATACACATACATATATCTAAAATGGATTGATTAAGTGAAGGGGCCAAGATAAATAGAAAATGACAGGGTTAAAGCACACACTGGGCAAAAGAGGCGAAATGGAAAATGATTAGAGAGGCATGCACTCTCTCCTTTCCAAAGCGTGGCCATAAGATTATCATGATTACCGAGTGATTACAGGTTTCCCTTGTAACAGCTCAATCAACCCGTTCTTTTTTACTTTGCTTTCTCTCTTCCTCCTTTCTTCTCCGGTCACACCACACCAACACAGTCGACTATATGGGCTACTGCCCATTCTGCTCACACACAAAAAATAAACTCTTTCACTCTTCTTTCATGCATGTGGACACATGTTTACAACTATTTTTACATAACATGCTTAGCTAACCACGAGGAACAGAGTGAACTACAGTTCACCATCCATAGTTAGTACATTATTACATTGAGCGAAGGCTCGTGGCCTGGCCTGGACTTTGGTTGAGCCAACAACCATCACTAACTTGACTGTGCTAACGGTCTCTCATCATAATATCGTCATCATCATCACATCATGCATTCATGCATCCATCTATCCATTTGACGAATGAATAACTATGTTTGACCTCAAACTGTCCAGACTCGTTGCTGGAAAGCCTTTGTTCACCAAAACTCTAGGTGCTATATGCTTTTGACAGCAAACAAAACTTGCTACTCTCTCTCTGGATTTCTTTGGCTCAATAAAAGTTGCTCTTTGGATTGAGTATTTCATTTCATCATCAGCAGAGCTCCATCGAAATCGACACAATTTTAGGGGGTATGTTGATGATGCAGTGCTAAAGTAAATGGACTTGCATAATATGCATGCATACTTACTATATATGTGAATGTGAAAGAAGTACGGAACGGAGAAAAGTAAATAAGTTTCCGACCCATTCCATTATTAGTTCCATGGCTGCTGAAACTAGTGGTCACAAGGAGCTGGACGGACTTGACAAATATTGGTTTTACATAGTTTACAACTAACCAGCCGAGCATAGCACAGCATGGCTATTACTCAATCATCATCATCATGAGTAAAGTATATTTTAAGTAATCGAATCGCAAAAAACTTTTCTCCACACATGGTTAAGTGTATGTATTATAGTGGTTATCACATCACATCGCCCTTGCTTTTTGAGGATAAAATGCTCACCTGGGCTTGGACAAGTGCATGTGGAAAATGTTTGCTCTACTTAATCCAGAAGAAGGAAATGGGATAGTTTTTGGAATGGATTTTGGTTATAAAATGGTTCCGTGTCCGGCGGGTGCTCGAGCTCGAGTTTCAACGGTCAGGGATGTGTAAGCACATAATAATACTTTGTGTTTACCTTTTCCTTCCTTCCTGAAATAATTGTGGAGTTAGTTTAGTTGAGTAAATGCGATGATATGGGATACGATGATGATATAATCACGACTTCACAACGTGTGTACCTATCTGTAGTTAAACCCTGGCCGAGTGGCAATTTTACTGTCCATATTATATTGACACATTTTATTTATACAATCCAAAACTTTCCCCTTATTTTATCTTTATTTCCCATCAAATTAACCAATTTTCGAGGAAAACTATAAATGTTCGTTCACATCTTCTCGGCAGGATAAATAGCGGGAAACTTTTCCTATTTACTTTGTTGATGATTTCATTTTTGGGGGAAATGCCTAAATTACGAGTAATTTTCTCCTCTTGTGTGTGTGATGATGAATCAAACTTTATAGTAGTGGTGAACTTAAGAAATGTATATGTGCTCATATTTGCCTGGCACATAAGTACATTCAGAGGTGATCCAAGAAATTGATTTTCACCCTATTCCACCCGACGAAAGGAAAGGAGTAAGTCGGTATCGTCATGCAGAGAAATTTCTTTGGCAGAAAGCCGATCCGATCGCTAGACTAGACTGAAGGTGTAATATGTAATAGCTACCTATTTTGCCCTTATCACAACTCAACAGATATGGGGTGCAGATAAAGGTAAACAAAACATGGTTGCTGCATTTTACTTATTCAGGATTTTCCTACATCAAATATTTTTCTATGATACTCATCATAACGAAAGTTATGATAGCTGTGATAATAATACCTTCTATTTTAGGATTATTTCGTATACATCATATTATGTGTATGAGTTGCAGTGCAAGTACGACGCCAATATTTATTTTTACCACTTACAAATATTTAATTTTTTAAAAAGATTTTATTTATACTTTATTTTTTAGAATATATAGGCAGTTGTATGCAACGGTGCGATCAAAATATGCATGGCATTCTTCCCCGTCTTATTGCATCATAGAAAAACTATTTAGGGGAAAGAGCAAAGTTATGTAATTTTTCCTTTCTCGCTCGCTCCATCGTCAAAAAAAAGTAGCTATAAATATGAACCATTTCATCCTTTTCGGATTTCCTTTGAAACATCCTAAATGCGTCCCCAATGAATGTTTAAGGCATAAAGTAATTTTCCCAAGAAGAAAAAAGAAAAGTGCATCGAGATAAAGAAAAATACATACATAAATAAAATGGAGGTGTAGCAACTACCAACCTCCACCCAAGCACGTCTCCAATTTATTGTCGGCGGCTGCTGCTGCAATGTGCGCTATTGATACTGCTGCTGCACCAAACTAAAAGCCAAGAAAAGAAAATATTATACATACTTTTTTATTTATGGATTGACACACGCACATCATGATCATCAACACCATCCATACCAGCACCGCCACCACTATCACCATCATCGTGAATCTAATGTATCATGTTGATCCAATAAGTATAAGAAATTTGCTCTATATTATCGCATCAAAACAGCATGCAACACTTTTTCAATTCTGGGATTTTCTCCCACTTCCACAATAAGTGTAGAGCACGATGCCAAGCCAAGCAGGAGGTACCAGAAGGTCGCTGTAACTGTAGCCGTGATCACCATCATGATGGTGATCAAAGCCGGTGGTAACTATGCACTAACAGCAGCCCATCATATCGTGTGCTTATTGAAATAAAAAAATACTAAACTGAACTAAACTACAGGAAGGTTGTCAGGTATTATGGTATTGAATTGAGTGAAGAGAAAGTAGAAGGGTATAGTAGTAATATGCACGCACCTACATATTATTATTGCTCCTACTACCACTGCCTCCATCATGTATATTCATATATCTTGATAATAATACCGTAGGAGCTTCCCTCTGCATTGTATTTTATTACTTTTTTCCTCCCTAATATTTTGCTTCCTGCTTCGTAGTAAATAATATGATGATCATCATGATCATCGTCATCATTCATCCTGATATCGTGGTTTGGTTGGCCGGGTTTTTTTTTAGCCTGTGTATTTAGGCTATGAATATAGTTGTTCTGTGTGCGATGCGGTTGGTCTTGGTTGTGGTGGTGGAGCTTCTGCATTATTTAGAGGTTTTCTCTTCGACACAAGGTTGATGTTGATATTTTCACGGAAAAGGGATAAAGCTTCGAATAGAACCCACACCGCGACTGCTTCTACCGCAAAAATATGCAGTGCATTATAAAAATCTGTAGTGGGAAAAAGTGAATGCAGTCTTCACTTTTTTATGTCAATACATCCCATCAACATCAGCTCTGTCGTCAAACTGAGAATGAAAATCAATGAGACTGACTGAGACAGTTTTTGGGTTCGCTACGATTATTATATTTTATGTTTTCATCGCTCCCTCTGTACTTGGCCGTATATTTCGGGAGTGAAAAGCTGAGAGAGGGAACGAGACTTGTTTACATGTTTTATTGCATTATTATCAATAAGAAACATAAGAAAACTGTTAGTAAAGTATACAAACATGCTTCTGCATGAGTACTCAACCAAAACGGGATATGGGTTCGAAGGGAATTTAAATATGCTCATTATCGCATCACACATTTTCCTCATGTGATAGTCCAACCGTATGTTTGAGAGTGAGAGAGCAATAGCTGACAAATATGCATTACTTTCTCTCCCATTTTGCACATGTATTTTAGCCTCGCAAGTTGTGCTGACCTCAAAAATTATATATTAGCTCTGAAACTTTCAACTTCCCGTTTTATATTGCCATATTACCTTCACCTCAATTCTATTGAGCGGTGATGTGATGGTGGTAAATGGTAGAGGAAAATCCGGACCAGACCAGAGTGGTTTGTAATAAAGGCATGGTATACAGTAGGAGGAAAATTTTTGTGGCCACGTGACATTCAATTAAAACGAAACAAAAGATTGTGTGGAAAGCAGCATGAGAGAGAGAGAGTCAAAGTGGGAGCGAGGTGGATGTGGAAGAAGGAATGAGTAAGCAGAGAAAGTCACTGTTTTATAGAGACCCGGGGGCCATTTGCATTTTGCATAGTTAATAGTAATCTCATCACAAAATCCCATTTCATTTTCACAAACAACATTATTATAAAATGGAAAATCACCATTTTACTCTCTCCTTCTTCCACAATAAAGATATTACTGAGTGAGTTAAGCGAACGAGCGACCGAATGAGCGGAAGGTATTAGAAGGGAGGGCACGGCAAGGCAACCTGTTCTTTTTTTTTGAGAACTACTAATATATACTCAGTTTAGTCAAGTCACTCCACATTCTCCATGAGTTTTAGGTGCTCAGGTCGATTTTACAAAAGCAAACAATACAGGTCACCCTGTATTTTCTCTTCGAGGAAATTACTACTGTTGAATGTGTGTGTATATCCATGCATTATTACGGGAGGAATAATATATATGTATATGTAGCCTGTTGGCAAAAAGGCACGCACTCATGCATACCATTTTTCTTTTGAGTTTTAAAAGCAGAGGCTCATAATTTTATATTCATCCATCCTTCCTTCCGTAGTCCGCGTCCAGAGTTGGTAGCCAGGTTGGTGGTGAGAAATGTACATTGAATGTGAAAATGGAAACAATAACTTGTGCTCCTGAATTGAAAAACAAAGGCAGAGGCACACCGAACATAAAAGCTATTGTGCATGCAGTTTACAACATTTCCATAACCTGCTTTCTCCACACAAAAAATGAGTGTTTCACATGCATACATACTTTTGTACGTATATATTAGTAGCTGAGCGGAATGAGTAGAGCTAATACTAAGAAAAGGAAATGGGTAGCGAAAGCAAACCAAACGGGAAAAAAGTTTGAAGAGGAGAGAAACGCTGGAAAACAGGCTTTGTTATTGAAATTCTTAATGAGAATGTGTGTGTGTTATACAATAAATCTGCGGAGCAGCTCACTAATTTCAATGTTGCAGCTTGAAGTATTTATTCACATGAGCCTTTCTCCGAACTCTGAAGAGAAAGCGTTAGATATAGCGTATGAGGATGATGCATGCACTTTTCTGGGAAAGTAGATCTCTTTTTGTTTTCACGACTTGACTTAGTTATCCGGCTCCAAAAAAGACAATGGGATGCAAACCCTTAAAATTCATCTTGAGCAACAAACCGGATTTCGAAATCGAGGTGACTGGAAAGCCATTGGAATTTGGGTCTGTGGGTTTCTAAGAACTTGCAAAACTGTGCGTATTATCAGAATGGGTGAAAGAAGTAGGCAGACTCTTCTAAGAATTTTATTGGTGTAAATCACCATTTTTCTTTCGAAGCCACAAGATCCTTTTCAGCTGCGTGAATCTTGGATCTCCTTGATTCTAAAATGGGCAAAAGAAACTTGTTTTGTTGTTTTCCATATTCCCATGTGCATTTTTGTCGTTTTAAAAGAAAAAATCTCCTAGTTTCACTCGTTTTCTTAGGGATGCGTAGGCTTTGATTTTGAGTTTCTTTTGATTCCACTTTCTTTTTTCACTTCACGGATTTCTTCCCTCTCTTTTTCTCCAGGAGGATGAATGGGAAAAAGGTGTCGCTTTGACTGGATCAAGTGATGGCAATGGTACAAAAACAGAAAGAAAATGGCTGAAGCGAGCCAGAGTAAAGAGGGAAAGGGAGAATCAGTTCACGGGTCATTTGTTCCGCTTTATTGGTCAATTTGGTTTTGAATGTTGGGAAAAGAAGAAAGAGAGTTACTCTTTTGTTCCATTTTCCTTCTTGATTTTTCACACATTCCATACATGAACTGGCAGCAAAACCTAAAACGTATAAGTAATGCAGGGCATTGCAATGTAATGTAGTGTAGCCAATTTTTTCCAGAAATAACTTTTTCTCTTCCTTTATAAAAAAAAGAAATCTTTTTGTGTTTTCTTCCCATTTTCCACGTTGTTTCTCAGCCCTTCCGGCAAAACTGGAGAGAAAAGAGGACGGAACGAGGTGCATATACAGACATGCAAAGCATTTTGGATTTGGATCATCAACATCATCTTCTTTTTCTTCAAAAAATTCCAAGTAATAGCAATGCCCATTATTGCCAATCTTTGTTGAATGTCTTGAGGGAAGAAACAAAGAATGGGGAGCTACATTTCTCCCTTGTATAACATCTGGAGTTGGAGTAAATATCCTCAAACTTTTTGACAAGCTAGTCGTAGTCTATTCATAGATTAAGGCTCCAAACGAGACACTTTATTTGAAGGTTTATAGGATACGTCTGCATATAAAGAATGGGGCTTAACAGCAGGACACTCCTATTTACTTCAATTGTTTTTTGAAAGTCGGGGGAAAATGTCATGCTGGATTACATCAGAGATCAACCAAGTTTTTTCCTGCTTTTTCATTGCTAGTTATGTAAGTATTCATGGTTCAGATGTCTTCATTTCTTTGAAAATTGAGTAAAATAATGGAAAATGAGAATTCTTCGGATGAAATTTCATACCTATAGATAAAGTGAGTGTATTACCTTTATTCCCATTTCAAAAATGTTTTCAATCTCTACCATTTCTCAAGGCCAAATTGGCTCTACTTTAAATTAGAAATCAAAACAGAAAATTGAAGGAAAGTTTTGAATGACCAGGAAAAACGCGCGTTGCCCTATTAATCCGAAGTCGATTGGCTTTCTGCGCATCTTTGGCTTGACAAATGAACTGATTTTGGCTCCTTACGTTTGTCACCTCGAAAACACGCATTGAAGAGAAGATTTCTTGGAATAAAATGTAGAATCTTTATTTGTATATCCCTATACTAATCCAAAAGTCTGGGAAAGCTAAGGAAAAAAGATTCAATTGTCGTTTCTAGTTCAATCGTTCCGCTTGTTAGTTGCAAATCCTGCTGGTTGAGACTGAATAGATAAATAAAATATACAGAAAAAGGTTTACTTGTTTGCTTCTCAGCCTTGGTTGCTTTTATCTTCGTTTAGAATTCAATTTTAAGGCATAAGTAAGAAGAAGCATATAAAATAGGCAGATCCGCTCCATATTTATTGTCAAGTGCACATTTTTTCTTTCAAACGTATGCTAAAAAGATATAGAGTGCTGCGAATCGGGAGCAGCAACAACCACTGTGAACTGGTCTGATTTTTTGGGATCTCGAGAAAAGTAGCAAAAATGTTTTCCTCCTCTTTTGAGAGCATTTGATAATAATGTGCGTATTTTTTGTGGACCCAGTAACCACATGCTGGATAAAGTAGCGACAGAGCAATTCAAAATCAAGAAATCCAGACAGACAACAAACACAAATAAAAACCCAGACCGCATAAGTACGCAAATATACTGAATAAGCTATGAACTAAAGTGATTGAGACTGGTAGACTACAACATTTACTTTGGGAGTTTTACAACATGATGCAGTAGTAGCTGCTAGGCACAATATTCCACAATAGAAAATTTCTTATTCCATGGTATATTAATCTTTAAGAGCAATATCAATGTTCAAAGTTGTAAGTAGTAATAAAAGGGTTTATACTTTAGCAGTGGAACTAAATAGGTTTCTATAAAACTTGAAGAGATGAGCAATCATATTACATAGACAATGAAAATCATAGCTGACTGACGGAACCACAAGCATAGGAAACTAGCAAACCCTTCGTTTTAAAATCTACTCCTTCTTAATCATTCTACCGTAAAAGCACTCAACTACCTATAATAAGCATTAAATTTTTAAAAACATATTTTTGTTTTAAACTGACGCTGAAATGAAACAAAAAAGTCTGACGAATCAAAAAGTGTAAAATCCTTGACTTCCCTCCACCTTCAGTAGAATCAATAAGAAAGGGTTGTCGTACATACAAGGTTTCAGAGGTGACGATAAAGCGACAATTGAAGGCATCCACCAAAGCATTATGTACTATCATGTATAAAGAGGCATGCTTCAGGTAAGCGTATTTCACCCATTCTGTAATTCTCTTCCGATATTATATGTACGGGATAAAAGCAACAGAAAACTGATAATGATGACAAGTCTAGTCTTCTCTGAGTTGAATCGAACCACATTTTCGCTCTCATTGTCAATACTTGTATCTAAACCCTCCGTGCTTTGTCAATATACCCTTTTCTCCCTAAAAAAGCAAGCCCTCAGTCTAAAACAAAACAGACAAAACAAACCGGGCAAGAGTGAGACAGAGACCAGGTACAAAATTGCACTTTTCTCCATGAACCTGATACGTACATGGGAAACATTCCATTTCAATTCAATAAAAAGTAATGTGCACTGGGATGAGCCGCAGACATGCATGCAACTGATGTGATGTGATACCCTTTTGTGGAAAATTGATACAGCAAAACAAACTAGAATGAAATGAATGCATTCATCCCATTCTTCTCCTCCAAAAAAAACATAAGCGACATGTATACATTATGCAGCGTATTTGTATATATTATACACAGGATATATACCGGAGCATTCATTTTTGCCCACTCATTCTTCTTTCGTCTCCTACCCAAACCATCATCATATCATATCACCCACGACGATTCTGAGAATGCACATGTGATGCCCTTTGTTTTATTCTGGTAAAGTAAAAACGTACGTACATTAGATACAATAAATATATAGAGTATAGCTGGAAGGGAGAATATACAACAGTAAACAGATGGTTTAGAAACATGGAGTGAAAGTGAGGGATACAAAAAAAACTTTGGTCTTTTTGTCCTTCAACCTCATTCACTTTTATTATCGCAATGTGATGCAATGTGCGTAAAGTACGGTTTCCAATGTTCTCATGAACTTTTAGACCAATTGGGACCTGATCTTTGCACCAATTCATTTTCTCGTCTTCTTGACTTTTTCTGGATGGACAGCGACGTGGTTGGATGGTCAGCAAAAAGTCATTGACTCAATTAGATTGCAGCCACTTTTCTTCTCTCACTTATTGGGAGGAGGGACAAAAAAGAAAAGTCATTTTTGGTGGGGAATCAACTTGAAACACTTGAAAGCAAGACAATGTAATGAAGTGGGAGAAAGAAAACAGAAAGTTTGGATTCTTGGATCATTTATACACATTATCAGACTTTTCTCCCTTTTATTTCCTTTCTCCCTCTCTTGTACTATCATCCAAAGCAATATTCGGGATTAGGAGAAGTGTTCAAATTCATCAAAGTGAAATGAGCTCTTTTTATCATCTGCAATACATTTTGTATGCTGCACTGCACTTGGATATTTTGCTGCATGTTTTAATGGGCATGCTAAGAGAGCAGCTGCTCAAACTCTTTGGTCTTTCGCTGTGATTATGAGGAAGATAATGCTGAAAAAGAGGCTCAAGTAGTAGTAGTACATGCATATCCTTATTTTTGTAGTGAAGGACTTTTGGGAAATCCGAGCATGCAAAGGTGTGTGTGATGAAAAAAGGGCGAAAACCAGGCTTTGCTTTATGAGTCTGCTCTTACCCTTCTTCCTGTTCTCTTGTTCTCTTCTGAAACTGACACAACCACACATACATCTCTGTCAAACAGGATTACAAGTGATATTCACACTTGTCAAGTGGTTGATTGCATTAGCACCTCTTTTATCCACTGCTATTATACTATGCAGGAACTAACATAAAATATCTGAATAATATGTGCAGCACATGATATATCTCTGCTCATTCAAAATGGTGGGCTGCGTATTTGCCAAATTATGCCGTGCCTTTTTCCTTCATTTGAAACTGTAACATTGTTACTGAAAGAAAACTGAATTTGCAAAAAACATCAATAATATTCATATAAAGGCTTAAATTTCTGTAGATTTAAACGCCACTCAAAAGTTTAAAATTGATATTTTTAAAACTGTTACTGTCTCAGGTTCCTTCGGTAAGGTCGTTGATGGTTGTTTAGCTAAGGCTATAATAGAACATTCCTAGAAAGTTTTCTGGAACGTAACAACTGATAAGCAAGTAATGTGCAAAACATGAGTAGCAACACTCAACATTTCCCACTTTGCCCCATTAATTATTGTCTCTAATAAAATGTAATAACAGCTATATCGTTGCGTTTCTGTTAGTGATAAGTACACACACACGTGGAGAGCGATTAACACATAAAAATAAACTTAATCCACTCCACAATCACAATTGATTAGTACTACAAGGACATTTTCAAGTGTAAAAGGTTGAAAGTAAAAGTTTTTTTTCTATTTTATCAGACACATCTCAAAAAGCCATTTGAACCTTTTTCCTTGTGCAGAAACACTTTTTTTGTAGAAAGTAGCAACAGGCCGTTCTACCCTTGTATATACATATTATTTTACAAAAAAAGCTTCGCGTTTTTATTACATTATGTCCCATTATACTTATCAGATTGCGTTGCTTTCTCTCTCTCTCTTTGCTTGAACTACCACACACACTCGCACACAATTCCACACAAAAAAAGCGTAGAGTTTTTGGCTGCTCACGAAAGAAGGGAAAAGGCAAGATTAATTGGACTGTGAGCCATGACTAGAGCGAGAGAGTAGAAGAAGGAGGAAATTGTGCCAGTAATTGTGTTTTCCTTTTTTATTGAGTTCATCTCGCTTTTCTTCCATCTCTCTCTCTCTCTCTACACTTAATTCAATGTATCTTTTTTAAGTAACAGCAAACATATCTTGTACAACACACGTACGTTTCAACTGTTGAAAAAATAACTCAAGAGGATGATGATATATACATATAGCAACACACCCATTCATTTTTTCTCCATGTAGAACTTAGAGATGGATAGAAGGAGCTAGCCCGTTCATCAATTTTTTGTTGGGATAAAGAAAAAAGATAACATCACATCACATCGCACACGTACAAAACACATTTTTATCTTCCTTTCATGAGACTCCCTTTGAGATTCTGAGTGAAGAAAGGAAAGCGATACGGATAAATGAGGTATATAGGCACACAGACATGTTATGTTACATGACTTTTACAATTAGAACTAGATAAAATGAAAACCTGGTAGCTATATACTATACCCGCCTGGTTGTAGACAAGGCTTGTTTCATTTGCTTTCTTCTTTCCTCAGTTTTAATCATAATTGAACCAATCGCACTCATTTTACGTTTGGAAATTGGAGAAATGAATAGGAGAAAGGATGAGAGATGAGATGAAAGCAAATCTGCTAGTAAAAGGCCAAGAAGAGTATAATGCTTAAGTACATAATATCGAGTTGTTTGCGGAGTAGGGATATAACTAGGCAAGACCAAACTAGGCAACAAGTGAAAAGGATCTTGATGTATTACGCAGTATACAAACAGAGTTCACTTTAGACAAAACAAAAATGTATTTTTTTACATTCTGTTGACTCGTTCCCATCCAACTCTCTTTGGAGAAAGGAAACGGGCTAACAACATTATTTTTTGGCTGCGTGTCTATATGTGCGGGCTGTAATAATTTATTTGAGTTGGGAATATCTGGTGGAACTGTGTGAGAGAAAAAAAGTTTTTTTTGGAAAGATCTCTTGTCTGTTTCATCATGATTGTTATGTGCTTATAGGTAAATGGCCGTAGTAGTGGTGGTACATGAACCAGATGTAAGTGTGCTAGACTAGCCTCGCTTGTTTGTTCATATACCGGAAAAAAGCTCCCGAGAGATCAGAAATACATCTTGATAATATGGTCTAGACGTGCCAGCAATGGAATGCCAGAGCAGGAAAAGGGTGTTTGGAAATTCTGTATCTTTGTTGATTGAGAACCATGATGAAAATGATAAAAAGAATAAAGAATATGAACATATTAATATGGTGGTAGTAATATGAACAAATATAAATGTGTTGTATTGTAGTCTATACGCACTTGTAGAGAAAAGAGTCAGACGAGGTGCAGAGAAGAGCAACCGTAGGAAACACGCATTTAATCAAGTGTGATTCCCATGTGAAATTTCACTTGACATGCGGGATGCGCTTTACCCAACAGAAAATAACACCCTCAAGTGTTCGATTCTTTTCTTGTGAAACAGTGGTAAAAATATGATAGAAATGGAAACAATTTCTCTAAAACTGTTAAATGATATTCCTTTAATCTAGCGCAATGAAACTCCACAAATCTTCTCAGATTTAAATTTGTTAAAAGCGTAAATAAATCTTTAAGTGCGTTTAATCATTACTAAGCTTAAACTCTAACGCTCATTTACATTTTTCGCATTTCAGATGGAAGGATCAGACCAGAAATTTGTCACCCTTGGCCCACTGGATCTACGCTCAACAGGCATGTATCGATGTGAGGTCTCTGCTGAAGGACCATCATTCACCTCCGTCGACGGTGCAGGTCGCATGACAGTTGTTCGTATGTACTATTCTATACATTTCTTCTTGACAAAACTATTTGCGTTGTTTTTTTTTTTCAGTATTATTCACTCCATTCAATTATCCGATCAAGTCGTCCTAATGAATAAGTTATGCATTTTATTTCGGGCAATTGCATAGGGGGAACCTGGGGATGATCACTGATGATTATATGACTATTTCCAACCAACTCGAATGACACGAGGGGAAATGAATGCACAACACACGCACGCATGTAGCAACACTGGCTGTACATGACATTCTGACATAATCCAGTCACTTTCACCGTTATTATTAGCCTACAGCTTATATATATACCTAGCCTTCAGGAAAATAGAGTGGACAAGGGAATTGAAATAAGGTAGCAATGTGTATATGGATCAACCAGTAGTCAAGTCAGTCAGGGAGGAGGATTTCATTGCTCCCAAAACAACAACAAGGAATACACTAGAGTATTGAAAAACTTTTTTATTATGCATTTTCTCCTGCGTGTGTGTGTGCAACACCGTCCATACCATTGATATTCCAGGAAAAAGAAAGTAAAAGAGAGAAGGTGGAAAATTGTATAGTTTTTGATGTGGAAGCGTGTAATTCAATGTTACACCCATATCATTATCCCATTATTTTACGCGTAATTGCCATGAAACCATCGTGCATCGCCTACAAAAATACTGAAACTCTACCTTTTTGTATCATACATTTCTACACAGACCTTCTCTGCTCAATGTCCGGAGCAATCATGATGAAAAAAATTGGTTGGATAGAAAAGGGCAAGGAGGGAAATGAGCATGGTGCCATATAAAAGAAAAACGGGAAATGGAGGAAGAAATCGCAATAAAATTTATTGCCATTCATATACAGAGTTGACTATTGCCACCTTACACACCATGGCATAAATGTAGATGTTAACCTGGCAGTATTTTGTCTGGCAAGATTCAGACTTAACTATGGAGAAAATGGGGAAAATAACATTTATAGAATTACATTGTGAAAGAGGGAGCTGTAAAAGGAGGACCACGAGCGAAATTGTATTGTCTTACTTATGATAAGGTAGCAAGCATAGATATTATTAGGTTTGATCTGTTGCTCCACATGGTCATAATAACAGACGCAAAAGGGCCATATCATCATTCATCCGCATCGATTATTATTGACGTAACAATGATTTTGTGGCATATAATATGGCAATAATAATCGGAAGGTTGGAGTTTATGGCACTACCTAAATTGTTATGACTTTATACGCATTTCCAGCATTATGTAACTACTAGAAAATGGCTGGTTTGACTGCACCACCTGTGAACCACTTTCGTTTTTAGTTCGATTAAGTTTTTGTGGAAATATTGAAAATGAAATATTTATTTTAAAAATTCACTTTTCTTTCTGTGCCCTTCCTCTAGATTTACCGAAAGAAGGACCTCAAATCAGTGGCAAGGTACAGCCCGAGTATGAAACTGGGGACAACTTGGCTCTCAACTGCACCTCTGCAAAATCCTTCCCTCCCGCAAGGCTCTCTTGGTACATCAATGACTTGCCGGTAATAATAAAATACAATTTGTAGCTTGCACAATAAAATATATTTAAAAAACCAAATTACTTTTCTTTTCTTAAAAAGCAATGGGCACAATGTATGTATATCCCATGTTATATAGTGCGCAGGTGGTCGGTGCTAGTGGTTCTAGGGAAAACTGCAGTGTTAACATAAAAATTCTCATTTTTCGTCCTTCCTCCTTTGCTTCTCCCCATTTATCCATTTTGGCTTACAAAGAAAACCCCTGAAAATTCCATTCATTTCCTCCCCTCCAATCTTGCAAGAAAGCAAGTCCGTTTGCATGTGTGAAGTGAATGAGTGGATGCAGTATTCATAAAATAGGCTCTCATTCCAATTCCTCCACTTCTCGTTGGAGGAAGGAAGTGGTAAGAGAGACGGAAAGAGTGAGAAGGAAATTCCCTTTAGATCGACTACAAGAAAAATGTAAAAATTGGTCTCCAGAGAGTCTTACGCACATACTCTACACAACTCTTCTGACTGTGGATAGACATAGGGATCTAAGAAAATCGCAAGAATATTGCCTTGCATTTTGTACAAGTATTTTTTCCGAGAATAAATGTGGTTGGGACGTAGTTGGAGAGAAAAGCATCAAAAGACAGATGACTACTTGGTTGCTACTACCATGCATGTTCTCATCTAGTTTTGTGTTGGGAAACGAGAATTTCTCTGGTCTCCACTTTTTTTTCCTTCTCTGTGACACACCAAAGTAAGTGCCAGCCCGGACTGCAATGCACAAGAGTAGCCGCCAATTGCTCAATAAAAATTCACAATTTTTTCTTTACTACGCCGTTACCACCACCGCTTTACATGAGAAGAGAGAGAGAGAGAGCGGATAAGGAGTAGAAAATCCACCACGGTCCATTTACTCCTTTTCACCTGACTCTCTTTCTCTGTGACTCTGGGATAATATTCTGAGGGAAATGCAATGAATTTTCAAGGATGACCTGCTCAATGTATAGCTCTGCACTTCTTTTTCATAATATGAATGCTCTCCGGATGTAATTGGAGATATTCACAAGTCAGCCATTCAATTGCTGGGAATGAAGTAAAAACTGTTCTTGGACTTGTTTCCATTTCTCCATTGGTCTGCTAGCAGTAACATTTTTCAATCAGATGTGGAAGAGGTGGAAGGAGAGCAATATAAAGTTTTAGAACACCTGCATTACTTATCACTCCCACCTTCATAAAAATGGAGACACAAAAGAAATGGGAAAAGGACACGTTACAAATGTATTTCATCAATTTTGAATGATGTTGCAGCAAAATTTCAATTCCAGACAAATTTTTTCCCTTGACTAATTCTATTCCAATGGGGTAATACAACAAAGTAAAAATGAGACAATTGACACTTTGTTATTAAAATTGTTTTCTGGTGTAGTTGTCTGGTTTTGGGGAATACATGTTTTGATTTTACCAATATCCACTTACAAAGAAGGCAGAACCATATATTTAAACCTGAGTAACCTATTGTTAATTGTAAATATCTTAAACTCCCATCCAGGCTTTAATGCCGTGAAATTCAAACAAAAATGGTTAAATACTATTCACTTCTAAAAAACAGGACTGAAAAACATTTACATCTACTTTTAATATTGGTAATTTTGGTATAATGTCTTTGTTTCCTTTCTTCATGATTCGAGGCATAAATTGTTTTCTATTTACGACTTGCTCACAACTTCAACATCATCATACTCATCCAGAGCTGTTACACAACAAACGACAAATCCTGTAGTCCTCCAACGACTGTTATTATAGCATCGTAAATTGTACAATATTTGCAAGCAATGTCACATAAACCGATGTGAAATCTTTTGTTTTCAAATTAAACAACCATAAATGTTTGTAAATTAGCAAGGAAATAAAGTGAAAGCAGAGCATTTGTTAGCAAAATTTATTACTACTGCTCCACTCCCCTCACAAGAGTCAAAAAGACAATATGAAGTTGAAAGTGGCCATAAAATCAGGTTTTGCTTTCAATTTCTACACAGTCAGATTCAGACTGCACGTCATCATGACTAGCATGTTCACCGGATGCGGATGTTGGCGTCTACCCTCATATTAGTTACTGAGGAAAAGTAGTTGCGCAAAAGACATTAAAACATGTCGCTACCAAAATAGATAGAGCAACAACATTTGAAATTATTACGGCTCAGTGATTTCCAGCGGAAACTAGAGGCAAAGTTTTAAAAATACACTAGACATCCGAGTTTCTCATTTCATTCACAAAAACTTCAGATCAATCACCCTTCAGATTATGCTGTGTAATTCAAAAAAATTATGTCCTGTAATGAACCCCTGACGTGTCAAGTGTACTTCTCGGAAATAATAATAAAGTTCATCGCACCAGTCTCCATTCATTACTTTGCATTTCTTGCAAATAATATCTCTCGAATAAGCTGATTTGTTCTACCCACGCAATAATTTTATTCTCGTTGAGGTGGACACATATTCTTAAGTATTTATTTTCATTTCCGCTGACTGCACGCCTCCGCACATTCTTACTTCTCACCCGTCGCATCTAATCTCATTACATTTTCAATTCTCATTTTCCCATACGCACCAGACATTCATTCTCCAGACAACTTTTTCTCACACGGTTTTACTTCTTTCATGGGAATTTCCACCTTATTTCAGCCCGTGTTTATATCACCACACGAGCATAATAATGACATTAAATGTCCGTTGAACTGTAGCAAAAAGTAAACTACGGAAATCGAGACAGAACAACAAAAAAACAGGAAAAGATAAACTTCACTTTTGGGAAATTCTATACATACCTCTTCTAGATAAAGCGGAGAAGAGTCGATGTCGCACTGCACATCCATTCAGTTTCGTTCATTCATCCGTAAGAAAATGCAAACATAATTTTAGCATTACTTTTTATTCAAACTTTCACTTGAAGGGAAAGGCATATGCATTCATAGTATGCAATGGAAAATGGTAATGACGATGACACAATGATCATGTTGGTGATGACGATGAAAACGCCTTCTTCAACTATCTACCCACAATTCTGCATTTTAATACGCTGATTTCCCTCCAACTTTACATTCACATTTAAAGTTGCCTTTTGTTGGGAGAAAAAGTGTCGCATTTGGAGACAAAACTGTTAAGTGAATATACACATGTGGATGGGAAGTCGTCAACTCCTTTTTTATAGGAATATATACTATGCATGCATGTGTGGATCATGATAAAAGGGAGTATATATGGTGATGTGATGATCTTCATCGTTGTCCTCATGATGGCCATAGATATTGCAATGGGAATGGCTTCTAATGATCACTTTGAACGGAGTTATAGCACATATTGGTGAAGACTCAACTGCGACAGTCACATCCAGTCAACTGAAAACGTGGAAGATGCATATTATACCTTAAAATGCCATTAAGTAAGTAACGTGTGTACCGAGACGAACAAGGGAGTAAGAATGGGAAAAGGAGAGACATGACATTTTAACTTTGAGTCTGACAAAGCGTGAAAATATTTGAAGTAGCTTAAAGTATGCGCATTCACGTGCTTATTACGTACCCTACCTGTTTACTGCACCTTTAAATAAATTTGGATATAAGGAATAACGAGAAATCGAAAGAATTCTGATCTGACTTTTTTGGCATTGTTGGAAAAGAAAGTTTGTAATAAGCAGTTGTCCCAGGTGAGAAAGGGAAGGAAAATATATAGTATCGATTCAATGAAGACTTTCTCTTTGTAAACTAGCCGCATCATTAAAACTTTTTCTCGCCTTTTCCGTTAATATACTTTTCTTGCTTCCTCCTCCTGTCTATTTTTATAAACATTTAGGTATGCTGGCGTGATTTTCAATCTGAAATTTTCCCCTGTCTCCCCCACCAAACCAGTCACACTTGGAATGATGCATTGCCTCAAGTGAAATCTTGAAATGCCCTTGAGCAAAAAAGTCGTACATTTTTTCTCGCAAAAAAGTAGCTATTTTGTTGAAGTGGAATAGCCGTGGGAAATAAATTTTCACCGCATAACAAACCAACGCAAAACCAACTTTTTTTTCTGGGTAGCCAACGCCGCCAACTCAAGCTCAAGGTATATAGCCCACTCTTGACTTTCACTCTTCTATATTTTCGGTGAAAGGAAGCAGAAGGGAAGAAAAAAGAAGATAGGATTCAAAGAAAGTGAGAAAAGAGGGCTTAATTCATCTTGCTAAAACTGTCATCGGGGAGAGAGAAAAAAAGCTTCTTCCTTCTCACATTTCCATTGCAAATCTCGGCAGTCAGGAGCGAAAAAAATGTAAGCATATTACAATTTTCATACAATATACAAACTTAGGTGTGTGCTTATAGCAGTGTCCCAGTGTGAAAGTGAAATCACTTTCCCTTCAAGAAATTTTCCTGCTACAAGGCATACTTTTTCCATCTTCTTTTGTCCCGTCTGCTCTGGTTTGGTCTGGAGTTGAGGAATCTTATTTTCTTGTGAAACATGGTCTTCCTCGTCACAAAAAAACTTTGATAGTGAGCATAATAGAGTGTCGCTATATATATGCATATACCACTGCCAGTTCCTCCTTTATTGCCTCAAGGCAACAATGACATTACTTACATAAGTACAATATGAATGAACCAGACATAGCGACTTTTTTTTATTCTATCCCTTTTTATTGCCATTACCACTCATATTCAGGTAAGTTGATGATGATGATGATGGTGTGTGGTAATATAGTAGTAATATTGCTATCAAGATTTATGACCTGCCTACTCTCTTCCTTCCTTTTGCATAAAACAAGTAGGGAGGCAGCTTTCATCATCATAATATAATACGTATATCCTGAGATGATGATGGTGAAGGAAAAGACAAGTTTTTCGTCCATCTGTATTATACTCAGCTCCCAGCGTTTAGCTTCCCACTAAGTTTCAAATGTGTTTTTATGACGGTCATCATATATTTCCTTATTACTACAACTTGGGAACACGCTCAACCTATAAAATTGTCCATACTACATGCAGTTCATAGTTAGGTGGACGGTTTCCGGTGAGGGGAAATGGTTTATGGGGCTATTTCATGTCAGTTTTGAGCCAATAAAAGGGAAGAGGACAATTGACGGGCTGGGAGACTTTTGTTTTAACCTTTTAAAACTGAAATTCTAACGAGGCCACCTGTGCACGGCTTAAATGGGAATAGAAATAAATTGATGGGAGGGTTTACTGGAGCCATTGACTATTTCTGGGAATTGTGCCGTTTTGAAATGATTTTCAGAATGGGATCGGGTTTGATTGGAATATTATTTAAAACAAATGCTTTTATTTCTCTGCAGATTGAGCAGGAACGAACGAAGATTATGAAACCTCCAACTCTACCCGGCACATCCGTAATCAATCTTGGACTGACCTCGACAGTATCCTCGCTCAACATGACACTCGAACCAAATCATTTCAATGAGTATGGGGAAGCTAAGGTGAGATGTGTGGCGAGCATTTCCACACTTTTTTGGCAGGATGGAGACGAAAGGATTGTGGGAAACTCAAGAAAGTCGTCGCCCGATGTGAGATCTCCTAGTTTCAACACTGTCGCCGCACCTGTTTTCCAGGATGATCGTGAAGCCTCACTTTTGGGTAAGGAATACAAAAAAAAGAGAAACTGTGGAATATTTTATAGGGGCACTGACACAAAAGGGGGAAATAGACTTTCTTTTCTTTGCTTTCTTTCTTGTTGTGGGTTTTGGCTCTGGTGAAAATCCACAATTCCCACGGTTCTTAAATTCTGACCGAGCAAGCAAGAAAAAGGGATTCTTTTTCTGGCTTGCTGAAGAAGCACTCATGTGAATTGGTGATGAAGACTTAAGGTGTGCACACAGAGATGGGCAGGGACCCCAGTGACAGGGTACCATTTCGTGGCCATGGCGGCCCACTTGGACCAGGGTCCAGGGGGCCAGAGGTCCAAGTTGGGCCATTGAATTTGAAGGGGTCCAGTGGGCGCCAGGGCAAGTGAGGCAATGAACAGTGTGACGGGTCCAGTGGCGGCCAGGGTCCAGTGGGCCCATTGAACTTTGAGGGTCCAGTGCCAGGGTCCAAGTGGGCCATGACTGTTTGAGGTCCAGTGGGCCCCGGGTCCAATGGAGCCACTGAAGTGAGGGTCAGTGGCCAGGTCCACAGCTGGGCCATGATTTGGAGTGGTTCCACGGGGGCCAGTGTCCACAGGTGGGCCATTGGAAAGTGAAGGGTCAGTCGGGCCAGGTCCAAAGTGAGGGCCAATGAAAGTGAAGGGTCCAGTGGCAGTGTCCAAGTGGGCCAAACAGAACTATGGGGGTCCAGGGTCCAAGTGCGGCCAATTATGGCCACTTTGGGTGGCCCACTTGAGGGTCCAGGGCGTCCAATTTTTGGCCCCACTGCGCCCCTTGGACCCAGGGTCCAGTCGGGCCAGGGTCCAAGTGGGCAATGAAAAGTGAAGGTCCAGTTGGGCGGGTTCCCAAGTGGGCGTTGGAAGTGAAGGTCAGTGGGCAGGGTCCAAGTGGGCCAATGAAGGAGGGTCCAAGTGGCCAGCCGGTCCAAGTGGCATTGGTTGAGGGTCCAGTGGCCAAATGAACAGTGGAGGCTCAGTGGGCCAGGGAATTCCAAGTGGCCAAGAACAGTGGGAGGGGTGGGCCAAGGGTCCAATATGGGCATGAATTTGAGCGGGCCAGTGGGCCAGGGTCCAAGTGGCGCCAATGGAATGGAGGGTCCAGATGGGCAGGGGATCCAGTGCCTGGCATTGAGGTTTGAGGGTCCAGTGGCCAGTGCCAGTGGGCCCAGGTCTCTGCCATCTGCTGGTGCACACTGCCATGCACACACTGCTTGAACAACCCAACTTGATGTGTGCACACACGCACCAAAACGTGTGCATTTAAAGGAGGACAACCATAAATCCTTGAATCCCCCGGAACAAAACCAAGCCAGGGTTTTCATCCTTCCTTCTTTTTCACGTCAAAAGCCAAGTTTATTCACCCACTCTGCTCTTGCACAGCTTTTATATAACATGTTTGCTCCTATCAACGTCATCAAACAACCCCAGTTTAAACATGGTTGGAGGTTTTCTCTAAAAGCAACTTGATGCAAGTAGATTTCTCGAGATTATGTATTTATACGGCACATGGACTTCCATTTCCTTTCCAAAGGAAAATGTTTCGCTACCTTACATGCACTTGCCAAAGCCAAGTGGTAATACTGAATACAAGCAGGAACATTCATTTTCTGACAGTTATAACCACATAAAACTGAAAACTTCGAGTTTAGATCGAGGAAAATTCAAATTATTGCGAATTTCTGCTGTGATATTAATGCACAGTAAACTAAACATCACTGAAAGACCTATTATGAAGATAAATTATTTTAACTTCATTTTTTAAAATAAGGGTGTTGAAGTTAACAGTTTTTGTAACCTCTGCAAGATAGATTATTATGCATTGAATAAACAGTTTATATTAATTTACATTTCTCATTTTCAACCCCAATTCTATTTTATTCTGATTGCAGTGCGAGGAGGAAGCAACGTTGTCACAGAGGCAAGCCTATGGATTGTCAACGTTGGGGTGGTCGCCGTGATTTTGTTATCCAATTTCCTTGTCACAAATACCTGTTCCTTTTCCCAAGTAGGTTACTCTAGAATACACCAATCATCATCATCATCATCGTTAGCCATTTCAAGATGAACGGGTCTTGATGAATCGTGTACCTACTCAAAAAAATTATATCTCTAAAATATGAAAACCAAAAAACATTTGCATATAAAAAAACGTCAAAAATATCAAACAAAACCTAACAACTAAGTCATCATACAGGTTTGCTTAAACTAAAGTCATTTACAACAGAAAACTAGAGTCAATCAATCAACCCATGTTTTCCTAACCGTTTCAACCTCTTTTTCCAACTCAATCCCCGAAAAAAAATCAACAAAAATGCATAGCAGAAGAGTCAATGTCAATGTAACAAGGTAAAAACTAATATTTAATGATTACAGCTTACAATTTAGACCCAGAAATCATATAAAAAACTTGTTGAGATGTGTAGTTTCTATTATGCATACACAATAATGTACGTAACTACTTAATCTGCATTTACTAAATCTAAAGAAACAATTACTATCATCATGATTATTTACAATGCGTGTACACTTTCGTAATCTTATATAAAAAACAAAAGATATATAATTATTATGTGATGTGAGGATGTTGACGACATGTGGGTGTGTAAATACTATAGAGAAATGTGAGTGCTGCTGACTGACTGAATGACAAAAAGAAAATGGTGAAGTTTGTTGAGTTGTTGTAGAATAGGTAAGCACATGTTTGGAACTTGCCCTTGAGTAAAGTTGAACAAAGACAGGAGAAATGGGATGTACTCAAGCAAGTTTCAAAAAATACTAGAAACAGGCTCGTTTTAAGATTGTTGATGGATCAAATCAAGATTACATTAATTAGGAATATAAACGTATGTAGCATACATTCTTATACTACGCACTTACTTAACTGTAAATGAAGTTGTGTAGCTCTATAATAATTGTTATTATCAACTTATTAAGTAGTTTGTGTAAGTGTACATGTATATAACTCCCTAAATAACTATAGCTTGTGACATAACATAATATGACTACATTCCGCTTCCAAATCCGGTTTAATTGCGACAATTGCGAGTTGCTGGAAAGGAATGAATAATCATCATTGTGAAGATAGAGATATAAGCACATATTATTATACTATATAATGTACTTCAGGCAATTCAAATTCCTCCCTTTAAGAATCTGCACCCCTTAAATGAAATACTTGTACTTACGAAAACGCATGTAAATAAATCTGTAATAAAACAAATAATCCATCTAACTTGCCAAGGGATAAAATTGAATTCGAGCGGTTGATGAAGATGATGAAAAATGAATCACGATAAAACGCCGTTATAAATTTTTACAAAACTGGTTTAAAGTGTAACCAGTGTAATACATTTAGATACAAGGGGGGTCATTTTGGTATATTTCAACAACCTTCCACACTGTCTACTTTCCCTCTTTCGCTAGTGTTTCAAATCCAGCAACATCCAAACTTATTTGAGGGAAAACAGATCGAGTAAATGAATCCGTGGATAATGACAATGTTGTTGATAATCATAATTATAATAATTATTTCAAATTCTAATCCATATCCGGCAGCCTCAGCTTACATGACTTGAATCTGTGAGTGGGAACTCGGAGAATAGTAAGCTGTTTTTGTGGAAACCTCAGCCTTGAAGAGTTTGAACATGCATGAATGCAAGAATGCACTCTTCATAACATCCCATCATCATCATCAGTATCATTTCAATGAATCCTCCCATCCGGTTACATAAACCACCACATGTGTATCAAATTATCACGAGGTACATGATGATATTATTTGCGCATAAACTGATTACGTATTTGTTCGAAAGGCCCAAAATCAAAATGAGTAAAACTAGCAATAATCTCTCTTCACACAAAACCAAATTATTTCATATTTGTTTCTCCTCAGTCCATCCATCCTCAAAAACAAATGGTTTTCTCCAATCTACTGTACTCAGCCATCCAAAAAGTATTGAAAGTCGCATATTATTATTCTAAAACTGATAATTGAATACGTAATGAGTCCGCAACAAAACAACTAGGGATAAATAAGGGAAGCAAGCATGCATGCAATATTTTGGGTTCCGATTTACGAACAATAAAGCAGTCACTAGTCACTCATCCATATAAAGCCCAAAACCTATTCAAGCTTGGAAATATCAACACACCAGCACCAGCCAAACTACAGTTTCCTACAATAATGGAATGGTAAAAGAATGAGCGATGAACGGGTGGATGCGGATGAATAAAAACGTTAAAATAAAAGAGATGTGTTCTGGTTTACGCCTCTGTTTGCTGACTTGGCTTTGGCTTGAGCACAGAAGAACAAGAACAACACATTTTTTTGCAATAACTTGCTTACGCTTGCTGTTATAGTCTCCAGCTTTTATCATCATCATCATCATGTCATCGTCAACATCATCATCCTCACAGTCCGTTCCAATGACTGCCATTTGGAGAAAATTCCATGTTTTGTTTCATTCAATTCTCAAAACATTGCCAATCCAAACAAACTTGTTGGTGGAATGGAGTTGCTGATGAAAATGTATATAAACTCGGTAGGATGAAGCAATGCTACGAAATGTATCAAATTTATATCCCTAATCTCCAAATATTATGTTTATACAACCTCCCCATTCAATATTTGTTTCGTGTGAAACATTTTGTTTGCAAAATCATACGGACCACTGAGCAAAAATCCGTTTTATGTTGGTTTCTGAAGCAAACACAACAGCAGAAAAAATCTTGCAATTTCTTTTATCATCTGACCTCATTTCACTCTTGTTCATTCATTTTTTGGAAACCAAAACACACTGTCATAATTGCGATTTTGACTGTAAAGATAAAGAAAAACAATGTTTCCCATTCCATATGTCCCCTTTTCTCAAGAGTTGAGTTGGGAGCAGGGTGTAAAAGGCTGATTTCATACACCATTTTCTTGTGGTTTGTCCACCCACTGCTTTTATTACCCTGTGCAGAAAAATGAACGAGTTTGAGCTCTCCCTCTAGACTTGTTTGCGTAGTTTGCACACACATGTTCCAACATTATGCGCTTTCTTAATGATCCTATTTCTTTAGGTGAGGAGCTACTTTAGGTGACAGAGTTGTTTGTCCGGCTGTGCTTTTATTAGCCCATTAACATTATCCCTACCCCAATTTTCTCCGCTTTTTTGGTATATCCGCTTTTAAAATTTCATATTTACACTTGTACTCCTCTCCCATCTTCTTGTCCAGTACACCTGCCAAAAAAATAACGACGACAGGTTTAAGATTACGTTACAACATAATGCTACTTCTTCCTACTTAACTTTTTGCTCTTATAATTTGAAATGGGTTGCGCAAGAAGCCAGCTTAAGTTGTTCCAAGTAGGTTTCATAATGAAATTTGAGCTTTTGCTATCTTACAAAATCTCTTTCATTCTTAAAAAAAAGATAAAATTATTGTCATGTCGTGTGCTCATGCTCCATCCATGTTTTTTTTAAAGCGTGGGCTCAACTCATATTCATAATTTCCAAAGTAATCTTGACATTTTTCTCCATTCCCAGAAAGACCAAAAACCAACAAACAACAACTATATTTTACAAGAGCAAAAATTGTTTGGAGTTTTTCTGAAAGATGATATTACCTGATGAGCCCCCTCAGTAATCCGCCCCTCTTCTTTCAATCAGCAGAGCAAATCTTAGAAAAAAATACGCTCACCGCTTTAAAAGTGCTTGCTTTCTACGTATTAATATGTAATAAGTCAGCTTGTTCTTCGCTGCTACAAAAAACTTTTGATTTTTAAGGCTCATTTCATCCATTTACATCACGCACAATTATCTTTCTCTTTCTCCAGTTCCCCTCTTCAAAATCCGCTAAAGCTGGAGATTACTTTTTTCGAGTTTCATTTTTTGTTATCTTTTTTTCTTCCCCAAAAATGTTTTTCCGGAGAAAAAGTGAGGTCTTGTGATTTATGGACTAACTTTCTAAAGCGCTCATCATCCTCTCTTCAGACAGGGATGGGTAATCAAATTGAAAATCCGCTCATTTAACCTTATCGTTTCCAAGATTTAAAAAAAAACGAAACTAGCTCCACAATTATATTATTCTTAAGTTGATTTTGATGGAGGCGAGAGAGAGCATTTCATCTTGACTTTTTTTATACCGCACATCACATTATTATGGTAAGATAATCAAAGACTCTCTGTTGAAGCACGGAGGACCACAGTGATTGTCAGCCAGCAGCAATTTAGTTAAGAACAAGTGCAAACATTAGAGAAAGCAAGGAAGCACCTTCCAACTCATTTAGCAAAACCAACCAAAGAGAAAGATAAAAATGTTTGCTTTGCTTTTTACTTTACTTCATTTGTACGTGTGGCTGTGGCTCATTCATCTTAACTGAGGGAAAAATGGGATCAAGGATCAGAATCACGATCAGCAAGACGAAGAATCATGCATGCATGCAAACAGATCAAGTAAGTACGTACTACAAAACCTACACAAAAACCTAAGCGCAAGATGACGATGATGATGATGATGAGCGTAGAGTTTTGGGAGAAAAGACGAAGCGAAACTCATCATCTTAATGGAGCTTCTCTTCTTGATGTAATGGTGGGAAAAACTAGTAAGGAGAGAGAGGAAATAAATGCTTTTATTCTGTGAGACATGGACTTAAACCCCACTGGGATATCCCCCTTCTCGCTTACTTAATACTTTTTTCTTCCCCTTACCTTTACTTACTGACTCCATCTTTTTCGAGGAGAGAGAGAGAAATTCGACTGCTGACTGACTGACTGACTGGCTGAATCTCACTTTTTTTCTCTCCGTCTTGTCTATATAGCATTAGTAACATTAAGTAAGCGGAATATCTTGTTCTCAAACCGGAGGAGAGAAAAATCCTTTAACCAAACAGCTAGCAAAAAACGGGAGAAAGTTGACGAAGGTTATACATCTTCAGAAATAGTAAATTCAACATCACAGGTGGAAAATGAAACTCTTGCTTTTGCACCTCTCCTTCTTCCTCTACTGCTTTATGCTGACTTGACTGCTGCATCCATACCAAAGAAAGGAATAAGATTGGCAAAAAAGATGGTGTGGTGGGGTGTGCGTGTGGTGTATATAACGATCATCCATCCTTCTATATGATGATGATCATGGTGTGGATCTTGACTTGACTGATTTTTTTCCTTTGGAAGAATAAGGTACGCATACAGACACAGATATGCATTCGTTTTCTTCATTCGTTACATTAGGCCTTCCGTAGGGACATGAGGAAACCTGTTACATAAATGAGATTCTTGACATCTTCACTACTTTTCCTTGTCTGCTGGATCGGAGGAAGACGAAGGGTAACGTTTTCCTTTACTTGGCGTAATATCGACTAAAGAGAGCTTGGGTTTTTTGGCTTCAACTTTCTTGATCAAGTGACATGATGATGTTGATGATTCTCGCGCTCCATAACGCTCCCTCTGTAAACAGAAAGCAGGTTAGATCAATCAGTTGGAAAGAAAGAAGAGGAGTAAACGAAGGGAAAACTTGTCAAGTGGAAAGCAAGAAAATGGATAAGTAGGCGAAACCTACTGACAAGACAACAAGCTCAGAGTCTTTGGGAAAAACAAGATGTTTCTGGCTGGAGAGAAGAGAGGTTTGTTCGCCATTTTCTGTCATGTTTGTTAACATTTACCAATCATATCATGTCATACTCGTAGGCATCAAGATGATGAAGATGATATGAAAGACTCAATTGTTTAAGTTGACGTTTCATCTTGCTTTTTTTGGTGGTGGAATGGCTAGACGTTTCTAGTTTCTAGTATAGTTTTCTCTTTTTTGTTTTTTGGAATGAGCCAACTATTATATTTTGTATTCGTTTTGGATAAACGAAAGACATCTAAAATGTGTTTTTGTTTGGCAAAATGACATGATTTCTTATAAAGTGAGGGGTTTCTTCCTCCTCCTGATAAATTGCATTAATATTGCAAGCTGCACTTTGGCCTGGCACATTTATTCGACACTTGACACGCATGAATAAAACATTTTGCAAGAAAAAAAGTAAAGTGTTTTGCTTCATTTGTGATTGAATGGTGATGCTGGATTACCATCTTTTACCATTTGGCACAAGAAAATTGACATTGAACAGGACAGGAATAAGAGAGCGCAAACACCTTGATTTTATCCACCCTGAACCACTACCATATGTACTCACGAAGCAAACAATGCTCAATTCCCATTTCAATGAAACTAATCCATTTTATTTTATGGAAATAAAAAGTGCATTTTCATAATTACTTTCTTGTCCCCTAAAATGCAACACTGACAAAACAGAAATGCAGATGTGCATTAGATGAAGAATATACAGTGTAGAATGCGTAGGGTGGGTGGAACTGGTTGGTGCACATGCTTTTATTAGGCATCTCTCCTCGTAAATAAATGAGATATATCCAATTACTCAGCAACACCACTACCGCCAGCTCATTTCACTCTCTCAACAAAATGTTAAAATATACGCCCTACAACACACCTGCTCCAATATTATGCTGAAACGACAGCCGACAATATTTTTTCCTGTACTTTGACTCAATTCATTTGTTGGTTCGTGATCCAACCCTCATTGACCTTTAGCCTTGCACTTGATTGTATCACATCGTATCATCTATATATTTAGGGAGGGGATAAATGGGATTATATCGTGCACATATGATGATGGGTGACTAGGAATTAGCCTCTTTGTCTGACTGAGTGTAATTATCAAAGAAAAAAAGGAAAAATATTCTGTTAATTTCTTTTCTCATCTGGTGCATTTATACTTTGTTGTTTGTCCCCTCCCTTCTCGTTATTTTCCCTTGTTGTTTGACAAAGGGCAAAAAATGGAGACGAGTCAGACAGGAAGGGTCACTATAAAAAGCTACATTATTGCAACACAGTTTGACTTTTAGAAGGAGAAAAGCAAGAGTTTTTTCTCTCCTTTTGGAGTAAAAATGATGATGAAATAAGAATGAGTGGATGTATGTATGCCTTTTAGGAGGGGGCTGCTGACTACTTATTGGAAACAGTAGTTGGTTTTGGTGCATGCAGGCTGCAGCGGTGGAAAAATGGGAAAGTGATATTGTTGGTGAAGTGCCAACAACACACAAGGACGTCAGTTATTGTATGAGAAAGAGAGACGAGGGGAGACGAAATGGACATTGACTGGAACCCAGTGCAAGTCCCATTGGAACAGGAGAGTAGTTTTTATTGAAGAAAAAACAGGAGGACAATGACAATACAATGATATCACATGATGACATTGTTTTCTGTAGACGAACAACAACCAGTTATAAGCAACAAACCCGTCAACTCAATTTCGACCAGTGTTATTCGTTGGGCTGGGGTTCATTCTTATTCCCAAAGTGGTGTATTTTGGAATGCTCAATAATATGACATAAATACGTTCTTATTGCTGGCTGGTTATTAGTTGAGATAAATATCGTATTAGTTGGAAATGCATGGGTATAAGCCTTTCGTTTCTACAGAATGTTTATTGTCTTGTATCAAGATATCGATATCTAGCTCGATACTGGTTTTGAGAGAACATGAAACGAATTGGTTATGCAGTTATCGGAAGAAGCTATAAGGGCATAATTAAATAGAAGTTTTGTTCAATAAAGTAGCAAAGTTTTACTTTAATCGATTCGAGCAATTTTGGACACTAAAAAATGTGAAAGCAAATGATATAATTGCTCATGTTTCAATAAGTAATCAATAAAATATTAATTTCAATTTGTTTCAAATAAATTTAAGCTGCTTCTTGGCCCGCCTCTGAAGGTTTCATTTTGGTTATAGTAAGTTTTCAATTGTTATGGCTGTTTAGTAGAATGGTAAATGCAACGCACCTGCTATATATTATTTTCATCAGAGCATTAAATTTTTAATGCAGTGGAGATTGAAAGTACTTCTTCTAATGAATTTAGCTTATCTTGCTTAATATCAAATGATAACCCTTGTAACGGAGTCATTCACATACAATAGTAACAGGAACTCGGGGTTGATTCAACAATTTTTACAAAGTAAAACGCCGCTTCAAACTATAAACGTTTAGAAAATATTAGCTTGTAGGGTAGGTACCAATTGGTCATGAAAGTAAGGTTAAAAGAAAGAACGACTAAACGAGGAGTGAAAAGTTTCGTTCTCCTTCACAAAAGTATGTGCAATATTTAACCTGGAATGTGATCGGTACAGATCAGATACAGACTCAGAAGAGTAAAAATGGTATTGGCATAATGGGAGTTACTCGCTTATACAATACAATAAATACAGGCCAATCGCCATGTTGAGTCAAATCACTCGCAGCATTTATATGCTTCGTTTTATGTTAGTCTCACGAACTGAAACCATCGCATTACATCACATCTCCCAATCCCGCACACAGCCAAAAAACTCACTTTAAATGGATAATTACAGAAGAAACAACGACTGATTGCAGACTGTAACTCGAAAGGGATTACGATACGATTGTAAAGAGAATTTAGAAAGTTAGACTATTGTTGACAGTGGTGTAGTGCAAAACTCTAAAATTATGATAAATGGTCAAGTCAACAAAAAACTAAAGGAAAAAAATCATTTTTATTTAGTTAAGAGAGTGCACAAGCTGAAAACTTGAAGCTCATCCCCTTTCCCCTTCTCTTTATATTAGTGAAAACCCAAGACTCATCATCCATTTCAGCTTTTCATCTGACTGACTACAAGACTTTGAATTTTTATTGTATTTTCTCTCTCTCCTCTCCCCTTCTCTTTGTTTCCTTTAAAAAAGAAGGACTCATTGGCTTTGGCTCTGCTCCACTTCACTACACACTGTGCTGAGTTGTTGCTACTCCTGTATATTATATAAGTATACTCTCCACTCCAGTTCCTTCATAAAAAAGTACTCGAGACTTTTGTAGCCTCCGGAGGCAAAGAAAGAAAGAAGGAAAGAGTTAAAGAAGACGAGAAAGGAGTTTCTTGGGAAAAGTAAGAAGGGAAAAAAGTGGAATTGCTGAAAAACGGGAGGAAGGCTCTTCTTGGTGAGCATTTCTTTAGTTCATTTCTTCTTGTTGCTTTATTTTTATGACAAGCACACATCAGCCCACCAACCAACTACAGAGAGGAGAGAGAAAAAAAGTACACACAAGTTGGTTTTTTGATGTCTTTCGTTCCGTCTTCCTCTTGTCTCTAGCAAAATAGAACTTTTCTATATGTATGGACAGCAGAGAATTTTTTTTGCTCTACATAACTACTTATTTATTATATTATATTATCCAGACGTAAATTAAGCTCAAGCTCCTCTTTTTTCTTTACGTCTTAAAGAGTAAAAAACGAAAGTTAGTGCTTCTTTTCTTTCTTGTTCATCCTTCTCAGAAGAAAAAAGAGTGAAGTGAGTGAGTGAATGAAAAAGAGATATAAAGCTCAAGGCTGTCTAGCGTGACGAATTTACTTATCCTACTGCGTACTCATCCTAATTCCTTCCTTTTGGACTTTTTCTCTTTCTGTCTTTTTTATACTTATTCCTTTTAATTTTTAATTCCTTCACTTTTATCTCTTACAACACATTTTCCCATTGCAGCGAAATAAAAAAGAGAACTTTTTTTTGGAATTAAAGGACATGAATGTACGTACCTACCTTCACTTTTTTTGAGTACATACATTCTTATCGAGGATAATGATCGTTTGGATAAGTGTACAAAGTGCAAATGTGAAAAGTTGTGTTTCCCTGTTCGAATCAAGATGAGTGTGTTATCATCAAAACCCCATTACATCATTATCACCCTCATTCTCACCTTGCCCCATATAAACTTTCACCCTTCTGCTAGAGTTCTTGCTAGTGCTGCTGACTCGGAAGTTATTGGGATTTACCCACCAGGCCCATCTCTCAAGGAATGGGCTCGTAACACCAACTTTGGGAATGTGGACAACTGGCAAGGGCTTCGCGGATATGAGAACTGCTCCGGAAACATTTATTCATTTTCTTGGTATCAGGACGAGTCCGTGGTGCTTTTGCCAAAGGTATTTATAGCAAAACAAATACTTTTGCCGGTCAACGGTCATTTCGTATTCCAGGAGGGAGTCACCACTTTCTTATCAGGATCATCATCATCAACAACCTCACCAGCAGAGACCACCTGCCACGGTCGAGGTAAAGAAAAATATATAATGATATGAGGACGCTCTCTCGTCGTGTGAGTCATGCAATAATTTCACTTGTCGTTTCTTTCGTAATAAGAAAATCCGCTCCTTGATATTCTCTCCACACATACCGTTTATAATAAAGTTGTCGTTGACACTGACATGCACCAAAAAAACTGGAAGGGAAAACACATTTTTGTATATTGATATTTATCCAGACCTTTTAGAGCTGCTGGTCTTTATTTTATAACCACCATCATGGTATCGATTTCCTGCTTTTGTTTCATTTTGATTGCAAAACTACTAGTGTAATTGAAAGTAAATATGGCTCACTCCTACTCTACCACTTGATGCACAAAGTAGGTACTTTTGTAGAAAAGGGAACTAGACCAGGTTCAAATGTGAGTCGACATCATCCACATCAGCAGTAAAGCTTCAAGTGCCCTTTTAAAAGCCATGAATCCCTTTCCAAGTGATCCGATTAGTGTCTCTATAATACTCAGGTCAAGAACGGAGAGCAAATGTTGTTTGGTAATGGGAGGCCATCATCATCTCAAGTTTGTTCAAAGGTACACATTAGAAACATTCAATTGCTCTCTAAAAATGCTCTTGAATTGCGAAAGTCAACAGAACCAGGGATAAAAAAGATGGGATTCAAGTGACCAAGAAACAGTTTTTTTTATTCCACCAGAAAAACTGGACCTTTTCAAAAAGATGGGTTCAATTCAATACAAAAATGTTATTGACTAGACCAGAGAATCTACACACACGCCCCATTTTTTCGCAAAGGATCAAACTACATTTACTTTTATTGCCACAGCACCACCACCCGTTTTGCACAGACTTGATAACTCATCCTCATACAATATTTTTTGTGAGGAATGTAAACCAAAAGAAAAAAAACGAAATTTGGTTTGTATGCCGTTATGATCATTGATAAAAGATGGAGAATTATTGGGTGAAATGGCATGTGTATTTTTTCAGTGTACAAGAGCATACCTAATGTGAAGTGGTGTTTGAGTGGATGGTTCACTGTATTGGCATTTTGCACTGCATCTTCATTTCAGTCAAGTGCAACGACATTATGATGATATGGATAGATAGCTCACTCTCTCACTCTTCCGCCTCACCTCCCTTGACTTCAGCCGAAAGAGGAGATGGAGCCTCCAGAGAGGAATGGGAAAGGGAACAAGACACTCAATAAAACATCTCATGTCCACCCTTAACTTTCTCTTTAATAAACGGCCCATTTCCTCAGCCAGAACCAGTCATATTCTTTGTAACCAGCACGCGTCCATCTGAAATGAATCCTAATATAAAAAATACCAGAGAGTATAAAAAATGCCAACAGAAGAGATGTATAGCATGTTCCCAGTCCAAAATATCTAGCTCTTACAAAAAAACCAATCATAATGATGAAACATACTGGTTTCCTTGGGAAAAGGAGAGATCAGATCGAAATCACCAGAATCCCTAATCCTTCCAGGCGAGGCTTGACCTAGTTCTCAGCTTTCAAGTCATGTCGTTCTCGTTGTGTTGTGTCAGAGAGAAAATTATTAGGAGGATTTCTCCCTTTCAAAATTGAAGGAGGGGAGATGGTGCTAATGCCAATTTTTCCGGTGGTGATTATTATCCTTTTTTGTGTGACGCAGAAGTAAAATTTCAACGGACTCTCCGAGCGGATTGGTTTGATCCGGATAACTGGATACGGGGAAATGAGAAAGATGATGGGAGTCAAAAGAGTGGTGGTGGTAGAAGTAGTAGAAGCAGCCTGTTGAATGCAGTACCTCATGTTGAAAGGGTTCCTTGTCAATATGATTCTGTCAGATTCCCAGCCAACAGCTCATTCAACCTAAAAATTGAGGAGAATATCACCATAGTCAACTTTTATGTTGGGAATAAGGTACGTGAACTGGGAAGGCTTCTCATTCAAAAGATACGTTATTGTATTGGAATAGGTGAAAGTCGGCTGTTGATCTAGTGATAATAATATATATCCCATCTCAACCAATATTCATCCAGTTCCTTTCATGCTTGTTCAAATAAACTTTTCTCTTTTCACCTCGGGCTCAACAAGGGGAAATGAATGAGAGTGTAACCAAAATGGATAAATGGGAATCCCAAACCAACCCAAATGTAATCTAGCTCAATACGATACTAAACTAATCATACATCGTGTGGCTAACATTACCAGAAAAAAATAACGATAAGCAGGATATTTAGAATTAATCTGCAAGGTGATCTTATTGCGAATCAAGGTGGAAGTTCACAAGCTATAGTGGCGCAGTAGGGTTTTAGTTCCTAAAACATGTTGGCTTGTTGTTATGATAAATATATTATGTTCCTTTTCATAGAAACAATCCTACAATGATGTAGCCCTACTCATGAACTCAGAGCTGGGCAAGCTCCAGTTTCAAAAAACGCCCGAGACCATATTCTCCATTAGGGATAATGATGGCAACAGCAAAGGGTCGAGTTCAGCTATACAGGGCTGCCATGATGCCAATACAGATACTGATAAGTGCATTTGCTCCAATTACGAGAAGGAAATGAAACAAAAAGTATATCGTCAGACGAAGTCGGTTTATTTTAACTTCATCTACGCAAGGTTATTTATATAAACCTGTATACTGAACGAATTAATTTTTCTTCTTAAATATATTTTAAACAGATTTGCACCTTAGCAAAATGTTCTGGACGGAATGATGCTGATGACTGTCAGAATCCAATAACTCCTCATGGGTTCTGCTGCCCTATTTGTGGTAAGGCAACTGACATGACATGCATGACCTTATTTACTCCATAACCTTCATTTCTAGTATTGTTTTAAACATACTGCTATACTGCGCCTGTATTGGAGATCCTGATGTGAGGAATGTGGATGCTGTAGAGACAAAAGCGATTAAACTGTTTGGGGTCTCACGAAATGGAAGAAAAATAAGGCTTTATCTCCATCTTCTTGTGTAATAATCCAATGACTACTATAGCATCACGGAGAAGAAGGCAAAGTGGCAAAAAAGATGAAGTTGAGTTGAACCACGACCACGACGGGAAAAGCATGAAACTTGCATTAATCCTAATTACATTCCTTTTCCTCTTCCTCCAAAATAAAGTTTTTGTCTCGCTCTGCTTCCCTGTCTCTGGTATGCAATGTGGCGGTGGTGAAAGGCATCATGTTGGTGTCCATTTCTCAAGTGATACGCAAAAACTCAACACCTGCGTTTCGCCCTCTCTTTCACCCAAAGAGCCAGAAGAGTCCTTTTGTAATCTCATCATGTTTTTGGAAGCGCATATGATGCAACTTTATATTACATTATATTATCATGTTTTTTCCCGTCCAATCCACATATATCCACCCTTCCTGTTTGTGTGGGTCGATGACCTGCTCTCCACTTTCCTCACTCCATCACATTAACCCATACATTTTCCGGTTTTATTTTCCAAAAGTTGCAATTTGCAATTATATTTTCCTCTGCATAATTATTGTCTGTAGGAGTTCATGTGAGAATCCGTCACACCGGGAATCTCGCCCTTGTTCCCCTCTCCACCAAGTTGAGGAGGGAGCTCAAAGAGAGGAAACTCGGGGGACTCGTCGCTGCACATTTGAGCAGATACCAGGAGAAAGGAGCTCATCTCATTGTGATTCCGACTTCCACCTCTGGTTCGAACCAAACTGGTGGAGATGATGTCATTGGCAAACTTGTGGATCTCGTTGTGAGATTTCAATCCATTTTGAAAGAAGGTAGGTATATATATAGAGCCCTTTGATGAGAAAATAAAAATTGTGTTTGTAGATCAGTCTGAAAATGGGTAAAATATATTAAAGTGATTGTTTCCACTAGATCAAGTTGTGTGATTCGCTATCTATCTCAGAAACGCACATAAAATGCTGGGAGCTAGGTGGTGTGGTAATTGCCCGTGTCTAATTAATGAAGGGAGAGTAGTAGAGCTAAAAACCATGAAACAGAGTAGACCAGGATAATTTACTACAGATAAAATATAGTGTTTGTTGAAGATTGCCATTTTAATGGAAAAAATGTGGAGCATCATCAAAAAGACTTGGGTTGAAAAATCAAAATCACATTCATTCAATCGATTGTTTTTTTTCCTTTCTTCCATTATGGTTTCAGAGAAGGAGGTGCTTGAAGTGACTGTGACGGAGTCCTGGGAGCGGCTGCCTCCATCGTCCGGAGCCAGTGACCGATCACAAGGGTCTGCGCTTGGTGGAGGGCTCATCACTCTCATTGTCATCCTCCTTTTGCTCACGCTGCTTGCCGGAGTTGCTCTCTTTATCTTCATCTGGAACAAGAAGCATGGGTAAGTCTATAATAGCGCTATAGTTGTTTTTATTGAATACGGCATCGCTTTTTTCCTCACTTCTGATGGCTTAATGGAATTAGCTCCCAGCTAAAACTATGTACGTCCAACTATACCATACACGGAAATAAATTGAAAGGTCGACTAATGGATGGATGGATGGATAGATATGAGAAAAAATCGATTAGAAGAATTTAGGTTAAAATGTTTCTCCCACAAGAAAACTCTTGGGTTGGTGAAGCATTCCATCCTGGTTATCGGTCGGTAATCAATTTTTATCGTGAACAAATTGAGTGATGCCACGCCCCATTCATTTCATACACTTTTTTGCTAGTTGGTTTTTCCACCACGTAAACATTCTCAGCTCCTTGAGACATTTTACCCACAAAAAACCGCTCCAGTTCTTCTTACCTGCTAGTTTCTCCAATCAAGTGCATTGAAATTGAATTTTAACTCGCGATTAGAACCAAGTGGGTTGTAGTAGATTATAGAGATTGCTAAAAACATCACCCACGTAATCATTGACAACATCAACATCCATTTTGCTGAACATGAGGAAAAAAGATAATGAATTTTCAGTTTAACTAACAAGGCAGTTCCTGGATGGTGTATTTACTAGCAACATAAACATATGATGATGACGATGGCCTAAAATTTATGTTTAGTTTAAGGTACATAAAAACAATGACAAAGTGAAATGTCAGTACGTTTGTCTTCTCGAGAAGAAGAAAGGAAAAGCAGTGAATAAAATAGGTAGAGCAACGTCATGTCACATAAATAACCCATCATGAATTAGAGAAAATGTATAAAGTCAAGTTGTTCAAGAAGAAGAGCAAAAGGGTAAGTAAGAAAGGGGAGATGGGTATCACAGCAAAATAAAAACATTTTTTTGGTGGTGAAGTTTCCGGTGTGGTGAAAGAAAGGAGGAATAAGATACTATCATGAGGATCATGATGGTAGTTGGTTTGTAGAAAAAGGACACTTTCATTTATTTACCTTGTCCCATCCTTTCCTCTCTTTTCTCCACGTTAATGCAGTAATCTAACAAAGTTATCCCTTTTCGACTGTAATACCTCGTTACACAACAACCACATTCCCTGACATTATACCTTAACATTCATGTACCACTTTAGTATACTCATATTATCCAAGTCAAGATCTACATGTTATAGACTATGAGGCTTGTTCTCTCCTGATATTTTACTTTTCTCCTTCAGAATCTTCCGTAATCCATTACTCGTTTCCTCCAGAAGCCTTTCCCGTATTTCTATTCCAAGTCAGCAGCATTTCCGTCCTTTTACTGTGTTAGCTTTAAGCCGACCTTTTTCTTTCAGAAATATACATATAATTTATATAGAGGATAGGTATATTTCGGTTTTCAGAAATTCGACGTGCTTGACTTTTTGTGCTGTTTCTTCAACCTTATTTTCCTTCCTTCAGAATTGGTTGATTGTATTAAGGACAGAGACAAGTAACCTAAACATGTGCCATTCTTGAGATGCGATGTTTTTCTTGTTTCTTTTGAAACGATGAGATTCCGGTTTTTTTTCTGAAAGTTTATTTTTTCTCTTAGATATCCACCAATGACATTATCTTCCGTGACATCCGTTCTCCATCGAATGCCTAGTATGAGCATTCCAATTGTGCCTGGACGACGGAGTAGTACGCTCAGCACTAATCTTCACTCATTTGGTTTTGCACGTTTTACAAATGAGCGTGCTTCCTCAGTCACCATCAGTCCTGATGGTGGTTGTCAGCCTGGCAAGGAAGGTGGAGTAAGTCCAAAACCCTCAAAAAGCAGTAGTATCCGAAGGACAGAGCAGGTGGATGATGATGTTGCTGCTGGAGTGTTCTCCCAACAACAATAGAAGTTCCTGAAACAATTTCCGATGCAAATTCAGGAGGGTTTGGATTTTCCAACGTGACCTATGACCTGATTGGTGTGGGAGAAGAAGGACTACCAGCAGAAAATGTTGCAGGGGAAGATGATATGCAGGTTTTAGATGTTGGGGCAAAATACAAACACACCATTTCCAGTTCTCACAATTCCAGAAGTAACGGTGGTAGATGTGGATCATAGTGGCTCAACAAGTGGTGTACAAGGAAAAAGAGTGAAACATCAGCATTATCATCGCCAGCATCTTCGGCAAACAAGGAGAAAGTGGGAGGAATCGGTGGAAAGTTTACAAAGCCAACTTTTGTAACTTCGAGGATGGCCAAGGCATACCAAAAACTGGGGCCCGAGGAGGAACAACAAGGGAGCAGCAGTGGTAGTAGTTCCTCTCCTGGAGAAAGTTCTGGGAGGAAGAAAGGGAAAAGTAAAAAAGCTGTAAAGTCTGCTGACACTAATACCAACGAGGGGAAGCAGGATGATGCCCACAGCAAAGATCAAGATCATCACCGTCAAGAACAACAACAACATCAAGTGGAACGAGTTGAACAAGATGCTCATAATCTAGTTATCTCGGGTTTGCTTGGCGAGATCCTTTCCCTTCCACTTTAAGTGGCTTTTGGCATCTGAAGCAATAAAAAACTTTATGCTTTATATGCACCAGACGTTTCCGTCTTAAAATGATGTTGATGTTTATCATTTCTGTGTTTTTAGCTGGTTGATGTGGATGATGAACCGAAACCAGATGTACCGCCTGTGCCGGAAAGAAAAATGAGAAAGGAAGAATAAAGAAGCATAATGATACACAATTGGATTTAAATGCGATTGATTTATTAATAATAAATAAATAATTAATTATAATAAATAACAAAATAAGTATATAGGCACCATTCGTAATGTACGGAAATTTGTTACAAATTAATTGTCGTAACAGCTACTAATAAAAAGTTGAGCATTCATATTTTACTCTTCTGCCATTCAATGCAACTGGTTCTGGTTCATTTAGCACCGAGGATGATGAGTCCTCATCTGAAAATCCTTTCATGCTTCTTGCATAGCCGTTGTTGTGGTAAGAGGTACAGTAGCTGATGACTGCGGGTTGGAAATAAGCATCCTTATTGCAGGAAGGATAGAAGATGATGGGAACTTGTCCTCTGATAGCACCAGGCATGGAAGAGTAGTAAGAGGCTTCCATAACACGCTCCTGTTTTGGTAAGTTTTCCAACTCGATGCTTCATCGTCACCACGGAAGTATGGCCAAGTTGGAGCCATGTTGGCGGAGGGGTATCCACCCGGCTGTTGGTTTCCATAATAGGGGACAGGTGGGGCTTGGTAAGATCCTACTGGGGGCTGCCCCTTGGTAAGGAGGTTGGCCTTGGTTGCGGAGGTCGGAATACAAGTCCCATTGGAGAGGAGGACTTTGGTGGGTGTATGGGTGGTAGTTCACTTTCGCTTGGTGGAGCAGGAGGATAGTAGTAATACTGGCGAGGTGGGGGAGCAACCTTTGAGTACATCTGTCGCAACAATCGCAAGTGGTGGTGGGGTTGTGGTATCAGTTGCACATCCGGCGGTGGAGTTAGACCTCAGCAGGGATGAGGAAGATGAAGAGCCAGAGGATGAAGAACTGGAAGAGGAGATGAGGAGGAGGATGACGAGCTAGATGAGCCACCAGGAGCAACTGTGGTAGTGGCATTTGTTACAAGGAGGCGGCTGTTGGTCGTTCGCAATTTGTTACTGGAGCGGCTGTGGTGGTAGCATTTGTTACTGGAGCGGCGTGTGGTGGTCGGCATTTGTTAATTGGGCTGGTGTAGTTGGGGTGTAGGCAAGTCGCAACCAGCTGCAGCAGTACTATTTACTAGCGGCTGATGAAGAACTGTTGCTACTACTGCTTGAAAAAAGAGGATGAGGACGATTGAAGATCGAAGAAGAAGAGGCTGATGATTCAGGCAGATGATTCAGCAGATGAAGAGGAATTCGAACCTGAACCTGGGCAAGAGCATGGAGCCGTTTGTGCTGGGAGCTGGAAATGAAACAAAAAATTATAAATTATTTGAAGTTCATTTTGCTGAAAATTTTTTTTGAATATTCAAATGGGATTAGCATACCTGGAGTTGTGGCAGTAGTGACAGTTGTTGGAGCAGGGGTGGTAGTAGTTGTAGTGGCTGAAGTTGTCGTCGTAGGTGTGGAGTGGTGGTAGTTGTGGAGCAAACACATCCACCAGAGCCGCCATCAGAACTGGGAGAGGATGCGGACGAGTACTACTGGAAGAAGATGAAAGAGCCGGATCCATCTGACGACGAGCTTGGCACTTGCTACTACTACTTGCTGACGAGTTCTGCAGTGCTCGTACCGTTCGTGCTACAGCCAGCAGGGGCTGCAGTCGTTCCATTAGTGGCTGGAGCAACCGTTGTAGAATTTGTTATTGGAGCTACAGTGGTTGCATTTGTTACTGGAGCGATAGTAGTTGCATTTGTGATTGGAGCAACAGTTATTGGAGCAATAGTTGTTGCATTTGTTACTGGAGCGACAGTAGTTGCATTTGTAATTGGAGCGACGGTAGTAGCAACTGTTGTCGCATTGGTAATTGGTGCAGGGGTAGTTGTAGTTGTGGAATTTCCAGCTGGATCAGTTGAAGATGAGGCAGAAGCATCTGACGTAGCAGAGAGTCGGATGTTGCCGTATTATTGCCACTGGTTGCCGAACCACTTGCCGCGGCAGCACCACCGGCTGAAGCGCTTCCATTACCATCGGCTTTCAGCCGTTGCATTCGTTGAGCTGGTTGAATTTGAAGAAAGCCGATCCATCAGCAGCAGCTTCGCTGGATGAAGTAGACTCTGAAGAGGATGTGCTGAGGTGGCTGTTAGTGGGGCAAATATAGAATTGTTATTTAATGCGAACAAAATCAGAAATAAAAAATGTGTTTTAATAAAAAGGCAGTACCTTTTCCCCATCCAGGTGCACCAGCATTAATTCCACCTCCTACATCTCCCCAAGTTCCAAAACTGAGTCCGTCAGAGCCACCGCTGCTGATCCTCCAACACTTCCTCCAGTTCCAAAGAAAACTTCAGGAACGGCTGGCAACCAAGACCAAACTATTGGGGCAAAATAATAAAAGTTATACTAAATTTTACACTACAAATTCAATTAAAATATCCACAAATGTGTCACTTACGTCCACCAGACATTCCCCATCCTCCAGCTGAAGGCTCTTCAACAGGCGCGGGTGGTAGTGGAGACCTGGTTCTACAAGGTGGAGCTTTGCAAGGATCAGGGAAGCACAAGTCCTCCATCATAACATTTTCCTTCCTCACCAAATGTGGATATCCTCTTGGTGGTGGAATGACAGCCTCCATCACACGTCCAGGTTTCACAATTTTCTTTTCTCCAGTTGCATCAATAAAGTAGTAAGACAAAATTCTACTGTTTCCCATCCGGCATCCTCACTCCAGAGCAACCAATGATGATTTTCTTGGGAGACACAGTTTCATGGGCAAACGTTCTTCCAGGGGCTGCATCCTCAACACGGTTATTCCCACCGTAAAATCCTCCAGGGCCTTGGTAGGCAGCTACGCTTGTTGCAGCAACGAGCACCGCTAACAAACTAAATTGATGTCTGAGTCGTGTCATGATGATTAAATATCACTAGGTAAAATTCCTACTCCAGCACCACAAAAACTGATTCAAGTTGAGCTTCCAAAGACAGCCGAAGAATGACTAATGACTCATGAACAAGTGGCCCGTCTTATATATCATCAGCTTTTCTGAGTTATTCACTATTCCTTGCCTAGATAACTGTTTAAAGGGCTGCGATTCCATCTTCATTGCGTTTCCTACAACAAAATACCTTTCGCAGGTTGATTTGTGTGGAGCTGGCATTGGCAATGAAATTAAATTTTGTATGCGACTCAAATCAAGGTCACACAAATCACCTGCCGAAGGTATTTTGTTGTAGGCAAACGCCATGAAGATGGAATCGCAGCCCTTTAAACAGTTATCTAGGCAAGGAATAGTGAATAACTCAGAAAAGCTGATGATATATAAGACGGGCCACTTGTTCATGAGTCATTAGTCATTCTTCGGCTGTCTTTGGAAGCTCAACTTGAATCAGTTTTTTGGTGCTGGAGTAGGAATTTTACCTAGTGATATTTAATCATCATGACACGACTCAGACATCAATTTAGTTTGTTAGCGGTGCTCGTTGCTGCAACAAGCGTAGCTGCCTACCAAGGCCCTGGAGGATTTTACGGTGGGAATAACCGTGTTGAGGATGCAGCCCCTGGAAGAACGTTTGCCCATGAAACTGTGTCTCCCAAGAAAATCATCATTGGTTGCTCTGGAGTGAGGATGCCAGATGGGAACAGTAGAAATTTTGTCTTACTACTTTATTGATGCAACTGAGAAAAGAAATTGTGAAACCTGGACGTGTGATGGAGGCTGTCATTCCACCACCAAGAGGATATCCACATTTGGTGAGGAAGGAAAATGTTATGATGGAGGACTTGTGCTTCCCTGATCCTTGCAAAGCTCCACCTTGTAGAACCAGGTCTCCACTACCACCCGCGCCTGTTGAAGAGCCTTCAGCTGGAGGATGGGGAATGTCTGGTGGACGTAAGTGACACATTTGTGGATATTTTAATTGAATTTGTAGTGTAAAATTTAGTATAACTTTATTATTTTGCCCCAATAGTTTGGTCTTGGTTGCCAGCCGTTCCTGAAGTTTTCTTTGGAACTGGAGGAAGTGTTGGAGGATCAGCAGCGGTTGGCTCTGACGGACTCAGTTTTGGAACTTGGGGAGATGTAGGAGTGGAATTAATGCTGGTGCACCTGGATGGGAAAAGGTACTGCCTTTTTATTAAAAACACATTTTTTATTTCTGATTTGTTCGCATTAAATAACAATTCTATATTTTTGCCCCACTAACAGCCACCTCAGCCACATCCTCTTCAGAGTCTACTTCATCCAGCGAAGCTGCTGCTGATGGATCGGCTTCTTCAAATTCAACCAGCTCAACGAATGCAACGGCTGAAGCCGATGGTAATGGAAGCGCTTCCGCAGGTGGTGCCGCGGCAAGTGGCTCAGCAACCAGTGGCAATAATACGGCAACATCCGACTCATCTGCTGCGTCAGATGCTTCTGCCTCATCTTCAACTGATCCAGCTGGAAATTCCACAACTACAACTACCCCTGCACCAATTACCAATGCGACAACAGTTGCTACTACCGTCGCTCCAATTACAAATGCAACTACTGTCGCTCCAGTAACAAATGCAACAACTATTGCTCCAATAACTGTTGCTCCAATCACAAATGCAACTACTATCGCTCCAGTAACAAATGCAACCACTGTCGCTCCCGTAACAAATTCTACAACGGTTGCTCCAGCCACTAATGGAACGACTGCAGCCCCTGCTGGCTGTAGCACGAACGGTACGAGCATTGCAGACTCGTCAGCAAGTAGTAGTAGCAGTGCCAGCTCGTCGTCAGATGGATCCGGCTCTTCATCTTCTTCCAGTAGTAGCTCGTCCTCATCCTCCTCTTCCAGTTCTGATGGCGGCTCTGGTGGATGTGTTTGCTCCACAACTACACCACTCCACCACCTACGACGACAACTTCAGCCACTACAACTACTACCACCCCTGCTCCAACAACTGTCACTACTGCCACAACTCCAGGTATGCTAAATCCCATTTGAATATTCAAAAAAAAATTTCAGCAAAATGAACTTCAAATAATTTATAATTTTTTGTTTCATTTCCAGCTCCCAGCACAACGGCTCCATGCTCTTGCCCAGGTTCAGGTTCGAATTCCTCTTCATCTGCTGAATCATCTGCTGAATCATCAGCCTCTTCTTCTTCTTCGTCTTCATCGTCCTCATCCTCTTCCTCAAGCAGTAGTAGCAACAGTTCTTCATCAGCCGCTAGTAATAGTACTGCTGCAGCCGGTTGCGACTTGCCTACACCCCCAACTACACCAGCCCCAATAACAAATGCGACCACCACCGCCGCTCCAGTTACAAATGCTACCACCACAGCCGCTCCAGTAACAAATGCGACGACCACAGCCGCTCCTGTAACAAACGCCACTACCACAGTTGCTCCTGGTGGCTCATCTAGCTCGTCATCCTCATCATCATCTTCCTCTTCCAGTTCTTCATCCTCTGGCTCTTCATCTTCCTCATCCTCTGCTGAGTCTAACTCCACCGCCGGATGTGCAACTGATACCACAACCCCGCCACCACCACCTTGCGATTGTTGCGACAGATGTACTCAAAAGGTTGCTCCCCACCTCGCCAGTATTACTACTATCCTCCTGCTCCACCAAGCGAAGTGAACTACCACCCATACACCCACCAAAGTCCTCCTCTCCAATGGGACTTGTATTCCGACCTCCGCAACCAAGGCCAACCTCCTTACCAAGGGCAGCCCCCAGTAGGATCTTACCAAGCCCCACCTGTCCCCTATTATGGAAACCAACAGCCGGGTGGATACCCCTCCGCCAACATGGCTCCAACTTGGCCATACTTCCGTGGTGACGATGAGGCGATCGAGTTGGAAAACTTACCAAAACAGGAGCGTGTTATGGAAGCCTCTTACTACTCTTCCATGCCTGGTGCTATCAGAGGACAAGTTCCCATCATCTTCTATCCTTCCTGCAATAAGGATGCTTATTTCCAACCCGCAGTCATCAGCTACTGTACCTCTTACCACAACAACGGCTATGCAAGAAGCATGAAAGGATTTTCAGATGAGGACTCATCATCTTCGGTGCTAAATGAACCAGAACCAGTTGCATTGAATGCAGAAGAGTAAATATGAATGCTCAACTTATTTATTAGTAGCTGTTACGACAATTAATTTGTAACAAATTTCCGTACATTACGAATGGTGCCTATATACTTATTTGTTATTTATTATAATTAATTATTTATTTATTTATTAATAAATCAATCGCATTTAAATCCAATTGTGTATCATTATGCTTCTTTATTCTTCCTTTCTCATTTTTCTTTCCGGCACAGGCGTACATCTGGTTTCGGTTCATCATCCACATCAACCAGCTAAAAACACAGAAATGATAAACATCAACATCATATTTTAAGACGGAAACGTCTGGTGCATATAAAGCATAAAGTTTTTTATTGCTTCAGATGCCAAAAGCCACTTAAAGTGGAAGGGAAAGGATCTCGCCAAGCAAACCCGAGATAACTAGATTACCTGAGCATCTTGTTCAACTCGTTCCACTTGATGTTGTTGTTGTTCTTGACGGTGATGATCTTGATCTTTGCTGTGGGCATCATCCTGCTTCCCTCGTTGGTATTAGTGTCAGCAGACTTTACAGCTTTTTTACTTTTCCCTTTCTTCCTCCCAGAACTTTCTCCAGGAGAGGAACTACTACCACTGCTGCTCCCTTGTTGTTCCTCCTCGGGCCCAGTTTTTGGTATGCCTTGGCCATCCTCGAAGTTACAAAAGTTGGCTTTGTAAACTTTCCACCGATTCCTCCCACTTTCTCCTTGTTTGCCGAAGATGCTGGCGATGATAATGCTGATGTTTCACTCTTTTTTCCTTGTACACCACTTGTTGAGCCACTATGATCCACATCAACCACCGTTACTTCTGGAATTGTGAGAACTGGAAATGGTGTGTTTGTATTTGCCCCAACATCTAAAACCTGCATATCATCTTCCCCTGCAACATTTTCTGCTGGTAGTCCTTCTTCTCCCACACCAATCAGGTCATAGGTCACGTTGGAAAATCCAAACCCTCCTGAATTTGCATCGGAAATTGTTTCAGGAACTTCTATTGTTGTTGGGAGAACAACTCCAGCAGCAACATCATCATCCACCTGCTCTGTCCTTCGGATACTACTGCTTTTTGAGGGTTTTGGACTTACTCCACCTTCCTTGCCAGGCTGACAACCACCATCAGGACTGATGGTGACTGAGGAAGCACGCTCATTTGTAAAACGTGCAAAACCAAATGAGTGAAGATTAGTGCTGAGCGTACTACTCCGTCGTCCAGGCACAATTGGAATGCTCATACTAGGCATTCGATGGAGAACGGATGTCACGGAAGATAATGTCATTGGTGGATATCTAAGAGAAAAAATAAACTTTCAGAAAAAAAACCGGAATCTCATCGTTTCAAAAGAAAACAAGAAAAACATCGCATCTCAAGAATGGCACAAGTTAGGTTACTTGTCTCTGTCCTTAATACAATCAACCAATTCTGAAGGAAGGAAAATAAGGTTGAAGAAACAGCACAAAAAGTCAAGCACGTCGAATTTCTGAAACCGAAATATACCTATCCTCTATATAAATTATATGTATTTTCTGAAAGAAAAAGGTCGGCTTAAAGCTAACACAGTAAAAGGACGGAAATGCTGCCTGACTTGGAATAGAAATACGGAAAGGCTTCTGGAGGAAACGAGTAATGGATTACGGAAGATTCTGAAGGAGAAAAGTAAAATATCAGGAGAGAACAAGCCTCATAGTCTATAACATGTAGATCTTGACTTGGATAATATGAGTATACTAAAGTGGTACATGAATGTTAATATAATGTCAGGGAATGTGTTGTTGTGTAACGAGGTATTACAGTCGAAAAGGGATAACTTTGTTAGATTACTGCATTAACGTGGAGAAAAGAGAGGAAAGGATGGACAAGGTAAATAAATGAAAGTGTCCTTTTTCTACAAACCAACTACCATCATGATCCTCATGATAGTATCTTATTCCTCCTTTCTTTCACCACACCGGAAACTTCACGCACCAAAAAAATGTTTTATTTTGCTGTGATACCCATCTCCCCTTTCTTACTTACCCTTTTGCTCTTCTTCTTGAACAACTTGACTTTATACATTTTCTCTAATTCATGATGGGTTATTTATGTGACATGACGTGCCTACCTATTTTATTCCTGCTTTTCCTTTCTTCTTCTCGAGAAGACAAACGTACTGACATTTCACTTGTGTCATTGTTTTTTATGTACCTTAAACTAACCACTCATAAATTTTAGGCCCATCGTCATCATCTATCATATGTGTTATGTATTGTTTGCTAGTGTAATGTAAATACACCATCCAGGAACTGCCTGCTTAGTTAAACTGAAAATTCATTATCTTTTTTCCTCATGTTTTTTTTTTCTTTTCGAGCAAAATGGATGTTGATGTTGCTCAATTGGATTACGTCTGGGTGATGCTTTTTAGCCAATCTCTATAATTCTACTACGAACCCACTTGGTTCTAATCGCGAGTTAAAATTCAATTTCAATGCACTTGATTTGAGAAACTAGCAGGTTAGAAGAACTGGAGCGGTTTTTTTGTGGGTAAAATGTCTCAAGGAGCTGAGAATGTTTACGTGGTGGAAAACCAACTAGCAAAAAAGTGTATGAAAATGAATGGGCGTGGCATCACTCAATGTTTGTTCACGATCATAAAATATTTGGATTACCGACCGTATAACCAGATGGAATGCTTTCACCTAACCCAAGAGTTTTCTTGTGGGGCAGAATACATTTTAACCTAAATTCTTCTAATCGGATTTTTTCTCATATCTATCCATCCATCCATGTCCACTTAGTCGCATGCCTTATTCAATTTATGTTCCGTGCTATGGTATAGTATGACGCTACATTAGTTTTAGCTGGCGTGAGGCTTAATTCATTAAGACCATCCTAGAAGTGAGGCAAGAAAAGAGGGATGCCGTATTCAATAGAAAAACAACTTATAGCGCTATTATAGAGGCTTACCCATGTTCTTGTTCAGAATGAAGAATAAGAGAGCAACTCCAGCAGCATGCGCTGAGCAATAAGGAGGCATGACAATGAGAAGTGATTGAGCCTTCTCCACAAGCGCAGACCCTTGTGATCGGTCAACTGCTCGCGACGGATGGAGGGCATGCGCCTCCCAGGACTCCGTCACAGTCACTTCATAGCACCTCCTTCTCTGAACCATAATGGAATGCGAATGGCAATGAAAAAACAATCGCATTGAATGAATTGCTGATTTGATCGGTTTTTTTCAACCAAGTCTTTTTGATGCATGCCCTCCAATTTTTTTTCCATTTAAAATGAGCAATCTTCAACAAACACTATATTTTATCTGGTTAGTAAATTATCCTTGGTCGTTACTCTGTTTCATGGCTTTTTTACGTCTCTACTACTACTCTTCCTTCATTAATTAGACTCACGGCGCAATTACCACACCACCTAGCTCCCAGCCATTTTACTGTGCGTTTCTGAGATAGATTATGCGCAATCACACAAACTTTGCATCTAGGTGGAAACCTATCACTTTTAATATTATTTTTACCATTTTTCAGCACTGCATCTACAAACACATTTTTATTTTCTCATCAAAGGCGCTCTTTATACTATACCTACCTTCTTTCAAAATGGATTGAATATTCTCACAACGAGATCCACAAGTTTGCCCTAATTGACATCATTCTCCACCAGTTTGGCTTTTTGAACCAGAGTTGGAAGTCGGCCACAAGTTATGATGGAGCTACCTTTCTTCTTCTTTCTTTCCTGCATATTCTGCACACCTCAAATGTGCAGCTGACGAAGTCCCCCGATTTGCCCTGTCTTGACTTCGCCTCCTCAACTTTGGCTTAGAGGAGGGGGAACTAATGCGAGCGAGCATTTCCCTGGTGTGACGCCGATTCTTCACTCAATGCAACTGCCTACAGGACCTAATAATTATGCCCAGAGGAAAGGTATAATTGCCCAAAAATTGCCAACTTTTTTTGCCGAAAATAAAAGTCCGGAAAATGTCATGGGCTTAGATGTTGATAGGCAGTGAAAATGTTAAGTGGTGTGAGCGGGAAAGTGCGATAGACAGCGTCATCGACCCACCACACAATCAGGTAAGGGTGGATATCGATTGTTGATGTTGACGGAATAAACACACTAGATAACTATATGTTATATAAAGTTTGCAATCATATGGCCTTTCAACAACGATGATGAGATTTACCAAAAATCTCTTCTACTT
>LJIJ01000910.1:0-66759 GCA_001718145.1 Orchesella cincta
TCAGCATAGTGTATTCATTGTGCCCATTTACCCAAATGCTTTATTCCGTTTGTTCCATCCGTATCGGTAGGTTACGTAAAACTTGAGAGTTGTGCAAAAGTCAAACTGAAATTAAACAGGGAACTTATAGTTTCGATTATCGGGTACAACCCTGTCCGCTGAACGTACGGAAAAGCAACGTCAAAACCTTTTATCGCCTTTATGCGTTATATAAAGTTGTAAAATTTGGACCGTTTTGGATATGATTAGGTAGTGGTTGATTGGATACGATTTTTGTCATAATTTCATAAACTAAATGTAATTTTCTGGGGTAAAATATTTGGAAGGAACATTGTATATTACTACATAATAATCAGTTTTCTAAACAGTAGTGTGCATGAATATGAACCCGTAATCCAGTTAAAAAAAGGTATACATAGCTCATAACTCCTGATTCCACGAAGTTAATGTCTTAAGAACTTAAATATCCATGGTATTGAAGTTCAGTGATTGAAAAATCTTTGTCCCGCCGTGAATTAGTTGGTACCTCGTTATAATAAGGGAGTTTTACTCTATCCACCCTAGTTTAGCAAAAACATTAATCTAGGAGAAATACCCTAAAACTGAGTTTCTTATTGTATTTGCAAGACACATTTCTCGCCAGATAATACTACAATAGCCATGGAGTATTTAGTTCTTAAGACATTAACTTCGTGAATCAGGAGTTAATGAGCTATGTAGCCTTTTTTAACTGATACGGGTTCATGGATTCATGCACGGACTACTGTTAGAAAAAAACTGATTATATGTAGAATATAGATGTTCGCTTCCAAATATTTTACCCCAGAAAATTACATTTAGTTATGAAATTATGACAAAAATCGTCCAATCAACCACTACCTAATCATATCCAAAACGGTCCAAATTTTACAACTTTATATAACGCATAAAGGCGATAAAAGGTTTTGACGTTGCTTTTCCGTACGTTCAGCGGACAGGGTTGTACCCGGATAATATAAACTATAAGTTCCCTGTTTAATTTCAGTTTGACTTTTGCACAACTCTCAAGTTTTACGTAACCTACCGATACGGATGGAACAAACGGAATAAAGCATTTGGGTAAATGGGCACAATGAATACACTATTGCTGATGTACTGCTTAAAATGCAAGGGCTTCTTTAAGTGACCGGTTCATTTCCATGCTGTCATATCATGAGAATACTAAAAGACATCATTAGCATTTTATGTGGACATCAACTTGTGCAATTGATTTGAATACAGTTGTAAATTAAAAGTATTTCACACACAAGTCTTTATTAAGAAACTGATATAATGTACAGATCGCTCAAGGTCAAAAATTAAGTGTAAGACCAAGTAGATACATATAACATATCAGCATAGCAGATCATTTAAATAGACTCTATGTTTTTGTGCTAATTTCTATTTTTTCCTATTGGGAAATTATTTAAAAAGTGACAGTCTCGTATTGGGAAAGTTTTTTTTTGATTGGGTGGCTAAATTGTTTTATGGGCCACTTAAATGCATGCCTTATTCATCTAGATTATACCTGCGTAGCTAATGATGCTAAATACATAAGCGTTTACAGGTGTAGTTTTGTTTTCAATCGATAACACTGATTTTAATGGATACAGCATTGAAAGATTTCTAAATTTTTTTTTGCATACATATTTACACTGATCTTCAAATGTGAGACAGGTGTCTAGGAAAATGCCCAGCATTTTAAGAGATTTACCTGTTGTATATTTACATTGTCGATTTGTACATTAAGTTTGGATACATCTATTTTGGTTTTAGGTTTATGGATAAAAATTACCTGTGTTTTGTTTATGTTGAATTTGAGGGGTTGGTTTTTAGCCAGACATTTACTCTTTCTAGATCAGTCTCTATTTCCGAGACCCATTTATCAGTATCGTTTACATGACATGAATTAGCTAGACTTGTATTATCGGCAAAAAGGACAGACTTACATGATTTTATGCACTCTGGCATGTCGTTAATGTAGATACAAAAATACAGGCTACTTGTGGCTGCACCTTGTTGTATGCCTTTAGTCGTAAATTCCGTGGTGGACATTTTTCAGTTAATTTCTACGTACTGGGATCTATTATAGATGAGGCCTTCTATAAGTTTGGAGTTTATCCCGTACCAGGCTAATTTACTTACAAGTATATCTCTGTTGATGCTATCGAACGCAACTGTCTAGGTTTTCATATAGATAGTCAGTGAGGGCTAGTAATGCATGGCTAGTTGTAAGCTTTTAACGAAAGCCAAACTGACTATTTGTAAATAAATTATTTTCTTCGAAGTACTTACTAAGCTGTTTATATACACATTTGTCAAGTAACTTTTTTATCACTGATTGTATAATGATTGGACGTGTTTCGGTAGGAGATATTGGCTCCTTGCATTTTGGAATAAGCACTACTCTTGCCATTTTCATGCATTCCGGTATGTCGCCAGTTTGACTAAACATGTTAAACATATTCTTGAGTGTTACGACAAATTTTTGTGATTGCATAGCACATTCTACAATTTTGTTGCTCAAACCTAATGGGTCTAGGGATTTTGAGTTATGGTTCTTAATTTTATTCCATGAATAACAAATATCTTCGCATGTAAATGAAATTAGATTGAAGATTGATGGTAGTTATATTATATATGATTATAAAATTGGCGAAAAAGTTGGTGTACAGGTTAGCTCAACATACATTGGTAACCAGGTACCCTTTGGGGCCAGTATCACCCAAACCCGATGTGACAGAAAAATGAAACCAACGCCAAAATGTTCTACATAAAATTTCCGTTTCATCGACATATCGCTCAAGTCGATAGGACAGGAGGCACACTTGGGTTAGTTTTTAATTTATATTTAGTTAATTTTACCAACTTTCTGTCATATCGTCCCTTCAGTCCCTTGTGTATGCGGGTGAGCGACCCTTTTATAAAATCCAAGAGCGCTACCAGCTTCACATAAACCTTTACATAATTGAAACACCCACAATTGCAAATCCAAAAGTGGCTTTTAGGGAAGAAATAAATAAAAAATAGAAGCTGGCGTAATAGCAAATTTCTGCCATCTGTGATGAGAGCATAGCTGATCACGAAAACGCAAAGGATCATGGGCACTGATGGAAAAACTTTTTCTAACCGGCAACCAAAACGCTCAAACTTCCCGATTTTGCCCACATTTTAAAAACTCAACAAGTATTTCATATATTGATACACATCTTCCGTTCGTATCACTTATCACTGTAAATGCTTCATTATTTCAATTAGTAATTTTAAACCACTATTAAATTTCAAATATTGGGGGGTACATTGGAGTACTAAATTATTCGAGTTTAAAATTTTCTGTACCGTTGTAACCACGATACAGGAAGAATTGGGGGAAAGCCCCCAGCTCATATACGGGGCATTAAGTAACATCTAGGTAGTTTGGATCTGATGACAGGAAGCTTTGGAATCCTTATAACATTCTGCACCCGTGGTTAGGTTATACACGCATTTGCGGTTGTCATATATTTAAGTTAACACATTAGAAATAAGACAATTATATAGAACAATTACAATCGAAGTTCTTAGTTACCTAATTTTAGCTATTGTTCGGTCCCTTCAGGAAAGCCAATAAGTTTCAAATTCCTGGCAATTATATTGTCATTTCTTTAAAGAAATTACGTGTCCGGTTCTTGGCAAGTCATCGTATTTAGAAAGCTGGTATTTCTTTTGATAACTAGCAATTCTTATAGAAATGTATGTGAAATGTGCCATAATGGATAAACGATTACGATTTGGGATTTCAAACAATTTTGTGGTAGAATACCCTATTCTTAATTACAGTACTGCCTAGATCATCTACAATTGAAAAAGCTTTCAGAATTCGAAGCCTGTGTTTGTTAGAAACTTGAACATCTGTAAATGTACAACTTAAATTCAGTGTTTGTGTGAAAAACTTGCAAACTTGAAATTAAACTTAACAGAAACCTGTTTAACGCCCCTAAAATAGGAAAAATGCTTAACCCAATATTTAGTATTTTGCACACTGCCTGCTTCAACAGTAGACGGGAGTATTTGACTCCCGTCTGTTGTTGAAGCATGCAGATTCAGCGAAGGGAGATTTTTTTGCAGAATGAAAAAACGTGTTTCACCACACACTGTGTTTTCTTAATTAGTAATTGAGTATGAAGTCCCCTTGTCTGAGAAACCATATTTTGGTTTATAAAAAACCCAAGTGACGCCATGTCGAGTTGGCGCACATTAAAGAAAGGGTTACCTATAACTTTTGAACTAGGAAGGTTACAGACTTAAACATTTTTGCGTTGGAATGGCAAGAAAATTATCCAGCCAAGTGTGTTACAATTAGGTAAATTTATGTACAAATGCCAAAGTTATAACGGTTTAAAAAAATCATAGATACTAACCAAAAAATACAAATCAGTATTTCCATTTTTCTCCAACTAGACCCAACAATATCAAACTTCTGCCATCGGATTCGGTTTCTACATCTCCTTTTACGTACAAGTCTCTAAAATTATTGTCCAGAAGTCACGTTGTATGGGTTATCTATGGCTTCAAACTTTGAAGACCTCTACTGCTCCAGCGATCGAAATAAGGTGAACCAGCTCGTGTTTTGCATGTTTCTACGTGGGGATTTTCATAAAGGCTGCACCAAGTTTGACATTATGTATCTCAAAGACGACTTCAGTACTGACGCTGACCAGCCTTTCGTCTGAAAGACAAAGCGATTACCTATTGAATGATAGCTCATGTATAGTAGTAGTAGTTTGTAATGTAAAGTTAGAGCTAGTAGCATCAGAGAGGATTTTTTCACTTCTCAATATTTTTGTGTGTTGGTAAATTTCGACTTTTTGTAATGAGATCGCTGCGCGATTAGTTGGATGTGAGGTAAAGAAAAAACTTGTATGGATCCAATGGCAGGACGATCAACTTATACTAGGTGAAGTCAGAAGTTTCATAGTGGTGACGCAGCAGCGGAAAATGGGTAAATTCCATTAAAAAATAACAAAAATGTGCTCTTAGAAATATATGATGTTTGTTTTCTGGAACCGGTTGGAAGTTTTTCCGACGGATGTTCTTTGTGCGGGTACTACATTCACCGGGCAAACTTATGCTGACAAACGGTAAGGTACAAGTAGGTTACATAAACAAACTTGCAAAAACATATGAGATTACGGAGTTTTCTTTTGTTTCTTGCTGTAAAAGTCCCTAGTCGCACTTCGACAATCGCCATGAAAAAAACAAACGATCTCAGGCTTATTTGATTCTTGCAGTCTCATTGCAACCCTTACCTGTCCCCATCTCGCTCCTTTTTATTTTCCAAATTGAAAAATTGTACGAGTGGGGGAAGGTTTTACAAAAAACACTATCTGAAAAAAGTGGAATGTCCTCTCTTGGACTTCGAGACGTCTTTATCTTCTCCACAAACATTTCTGTTCTTAAAGACAAGTGGAAAATATGTGTAAGAGTCATGGGGAATTATGTAGAAAAAATCGAATAATTATGTTGAGTGGTTTTGAAAAGACAGCAAAACAAAATTGGTGCAGCCTTTATGAAAATCCCCTCGTACATAAGCTTCGGCTTCGGACGCAGCCTCAGCCACGGAGCTTCACTCTCCCGTTCCCCTTCTCATTCCTATAAACTTAGCTAAAGCTGCGTTAATAAAGACCACTCGACCATCCGAGTCTCGTCGGTGCATGGGTCATAAGCTCTCACATTTTTACATGTTTCTATACTCCATCGCAGTCGACCTTCATTTTTGTTTCTCTGTGGTTTAGTTAGCATTGTTGTTTATGAGAGGCTACAGTGGTGCTGAACAAGTCGTGAATTAACGAAGCAAGAAATTATCCATGTGAATTTTCCATTGCATTGGTCCAGTTAATTAAAAACTGACTTCCCGATTACACAATGAAACATCTTGCGATATACGGACAAGGTACTTTCATAAAACCGGTGTTTAGTGGCGATGTATTTATTCACGTTTTTTATAGTGCTGCTAGAAAGTAATAAAAATCAAAAGTGAAGAAATGTAATGTTGACGAGTGGTATCAATCTTAATACTACTCATTGGCGAAAAATCTTCCGGGTTTGTAATTTTTGTTTGTCAAGGTATTTAAAATGTATTGCACGGTACTGAGTAGTACCTCCTGAAACCCCTTTATACTTAGGTTGCTTATTATCTCCATGAATTGAAAAAATACACGTGGAGAATTTCTTGTTTCGTGTACTTACAACTTCTTTGGGTAGTCAACTGATATACATGCCAGAAGCTACTTCATCATTATTAAAAGAACTTAAAGTAAAACGCTCGTTGTAATCTTCTCTGCAAGCAATCACTCGTTTCCAGACCGCGGTAGTGGAACCACTCAACGAAAAGTCTCTCTCGGCATATTTCAGACATTTATACAAAAATGGTATTTCTACCTGTACATGATTTGGAACGGCAGCAGCTTCTTAGCTGTTGTATGTTTAGTCAAATTTAGTTTCTTGACTTCATTTCTCCAGAACTAGCGATGGAGAATTACCGAGGATTTATTTTTGAGTCAGTCAAAAACACAAAAGGTGGAGTAATTTGTCTTTTATAACCATGGTTCCCTTTGAGTAAAAATAATATTATTGAAATGGAAGGGCTTGAGATAAATATAATGCTAAAATTAATTTTTTAGTTTATTAAAATTATGTCTTAGGATTTAGGACAGTTTTTGACGAAAATTCCAAGAAGATTTGATAATTGAATGCACTCGCTTTTCCCTAAATCTGTAACTATTGTGTTGGTTTTGTTTATATGAATGCGTTTTAAATTCAATATAAACTTCCATTCAACTTCCATTGTGGAGCATAACAGGGAATTGAGTTCAATTTGCCCGATCGTTGCTACGTTTCAAAACAAATCACATGCATGTAAGCATTTTATAAAGCGTAAAAGCGATTATACATGTGCAAAAAGTTGGTAGCTCATCAAGTAGAGAACTTTTGCTTTTTATTGTGGTCACAAACAATGGTCAGTTGATCATGTTTGAGCTGACTCACTGATCTACGGCTAATGTTATGGCATATTTTTTTCATAATTCCCTACTTGCTCTCATAACCCAGACTCAGTTATATCATCCATTTTTTCTCATAATTAGCAACGAGTGTTTTTCAGTTTACTACGAAACGAAGAGAATGGACATTGAGTTATGAAACTAGTGCTAAGGTGCCTGGTACGCTTTCAACAAAAAGCCAAGCAGAACAAGATAATTTGAAGAAAATGGGGAATGATAAAATATTTCTGTAAACCAACGCTGATAATTGTAAGGTACAATTTTTTTTGCAATCTTCAAGAAAGTATAATTAGCGTGTAAGAAAGTGATGGTACCGAAGCTGGTTTTCCAGCAGACAATCACAGCTTGGCCATAATGAATTAATAAAATATACCTTTGGTAGTGAAACTCGTCTTGGCTTTTACGATTTGCGTATTATAAATGCGAACAACCCACCCGATGATCTGCCAAGTACAAAAAGGGGTTTAATATTGAGCAAAAGGTTTAATTAGTCCAGCAAAAGACGTCTACTAATGAGGCAGCGGATGTGGAATAATGAGAATGTTTCTAGCAATAAAAAATCGGGACCATCTTTCCTTGCTAAATTTGACGTCAGGTTTCATATAAAAGGTGAGTAAATTTCATCGTTTCTCATCATTATCTCATCGCATTTCCAGCCACCATGAAGTCTTACACATCTGCACTCTTTTGGTTGGTGTTTCTCTTTGGAGTAGTCACCTGCTACGAAGATTACGACCATGCAGTCAATCACCAGGATCAGTACGAAGCTCACAAAGCTCTTCCAATTAACAAAGAACAACCGCTTGCACAACTGACAAAATTGACCAAAATTGATAGACCTGAACCCAAATTCAAAATTCATGCCGAGGAGGATCCCAATGAACCACCAAAGGAGCTGGTAAAACTAACCAAAATTGATAAAAGCAAATCCGGACACTAACCAACTACCACCCGGGTCAAATTTAAATGCAGGCTACTAAAAAGGCAACACCATTCGTACTCAAACGAATTTCAAAATTTGAGCTAAAACCTTAAGACCAGTTTGAATACTACTGTAAAATTTTGAAAAATGTCAATTGCATTATTGAAAATAAAATAAAATTAAAGATTTCAATTTTTTAGTTTAATCAAATTATTCAGCAGGGTTTTATTTTGATTGCAAATAACTTTTTTCTGCATTTAAATAATGAGATCTACACATCACATTTTTTCCAAGACCACCTACACAGGCATGATAAACGCATTTAAAATAGTTTCACAATTCTCACGCTACAGTCCAGTTTTATAAACGTATATAATGTTCCTTTCTTACATTCACTGCTATAACGTTACTTTGGAATTCGGACATAAATTTGACGTCATCCCACAACGCCGTTTCACCGACTAGGCAGGTTAACATTTTATTTAAATAATTTCAGGAATTTATATCGGCATTTTTGCATAAATACTTTAACAACGGAAATAAACTTCATAAAAAACGCGCATTACAGTTTTCTAAATGCGCTCTCCACTTTTTATTCTCCACAATTCAACTCATCGAAATAGACTTTCTTGCTAATATTAATCAAGAATTCGCAGATTCATTAAGTTGATATTCACATAGAAGTAATGCGTTGGCATTATAACTCTTTCAAACTTTGGAAACTTCATTGCGGAGGTGTACTATAAGTAACCGTCATTCAAAAGCGTTAAACTCATGAAATTAAATGATATTCTGATGATGATTGATGATCAGATCGCAACAAATTAGACGTTTAGTTCGTATGTAGAAAAAAGAATGCAGAATTGATTCACCCACAAAATCCGCATGATAATTTACAATGTGTTTGGCCCTATTATGCTTTATTCTGCAAGTGGAAGTTTTACGCATTCTAATACGTCCAAAAAATTCTGTCGTTCATTCAGTTAAGTAAACTCTGCTTCAAGTTACTCTGCATTGGACCGTATGCATAGTCGCTGATGGAAAAAACTTTTTCTTCCTGGTAACCATTTGTACAGAATAGGTACCAATTTCCACATTTTTGTGTAGTTCTCAAATATTTTCCCGTGGAATTTCCACCTGCGTGTATAGTTATTAACCATTATGAAATATTCGAGACAAGATCATGAGATGCTGAAGCTCATTTTGCTTCCTACAATTGATTGTAGTCAGACACTATCAACTATATCAAGGGAGCTGGATGATGTTGTAATTATGAAGAAGTGGTAAGAAACCACAAGTTTATATTATACATGATGGGAAAATATCAAACAAGACCTGGATATATTTTATCAAAGCTCGTTTCTACCTTTTGAATAATATGTTTTCATATTATACAGGCCTAACTTTGGATATAATTATAATCTAACAACTTGTAGAATTGGGGGTCTAAAACTGGTTGGTGGACCTCTGAGACGAAAAATTGTTTCCGAAGCAGAGAAACTGGGAATCATACATCATCTGCCTAGAAGGTTACCGGCGAATTGCGCTAGGGGAATTTTGCGCTTGGAGGTCCTTTTGCGCTTGGGGAACTTTGCGCTTGGAACATTTTGCGCTTTTAGAACTTTGCGCTTATGTCATTTTTATTTATTTTTTTTATTAATACACTAACAGCACCCTTATCCAAGGATGTTACGCTGATAGGATTGTCATGTTATAGTACAGAAAATAGAGTAATTGACATATTTTTACAAGTAAGTTGAGTTAAACAATTTGGTTTTTATGAGTTATCTGAAGAACAAAATTTTATGACATCATCTATACATGAGTAATCACAACAATTATGAGTATGTGAGGTTCTTGTGTTCAATAGTTCTGTTTTTGTTGCTAGTTTAAAAAGTCGAAATGAGTTGAGTAGTCTTGTTTCTGTTGATAGTTTGGTCCATGCTGTTGTTATAATGTATTGTCCGTAATCCACACAACGGTTTTTTCGCACCACTTCAAACTGTGTCTTTCTGGTTTCAATTATGTCCACTGTATTCATGTTGACAAGATGGGAGAGTTGATAGGGGCAGATGTCGTGGACTGCTTTAAACGCCAGGCAGGATCTCTCGTAGGCACATTGTTCTGATGGTTTTAGCCATTGTAGGTCTTTTAATTTAGTAGGATCATGTCCATATCCAAGCACTAGGTTGACTGATGCTTTGAATACTTTCTCTACTGGTTTCATAGACTGTTTGGAGCAGTCACCCCAAACACCAATCATATAGTATAGTTTTGAGAGCACGATTGATTCAACTAAGGTTTTGAGGTGATTTTGGTTAATAGAATATCTGATCTGTCTTATTTTGTGTAACAGTTTGTAGCAACATTTTGTTGTCTTTTTGATGTGATCGTCCCACTTCAGTAGAGCATCTTTCAGTAGCCCTTAATAGCCCTTATCAGTAGACTCTTAATAACAGGAGAAGCACTTATTGTTTCGTTTCCTACATTTATTGATAGATTTTTGGTAAAGTATAAGTCTTTTTTATTACAGTGTACGATGAGCTCAGTTTTCTTAGTATTCAGGCTTAGCCCATTATCAGTCATCCAGTTTACTATTCGATTGCAGTCTGATTCCAGCTCGTACAAATCTTCTTTGTGTGTGGTTTTAGTTAGTTCTTTTAAAATTTGTGTGTCGTCTGCATAGAGCGTGGGGTCTGAGTGTATGATTGCCGTGGGTAGATCATTGATGAAGATTGCAAAGAGTATGCCCGACAGGCAGCCACCCTGCACTAGACCTCTCATGGTGCTAGTCATATCTGATGTTTCGCCATTCATTTGTACACATTGTTTTCACACATCACTAAGATAGGCACGAAACCAGCTAGGGTCAATGTTGAGATTCTTCAGTTTTATAAAAAGGTCACCTCTCGGAACCGTATCAAATGCCTTGCATATATCGATTGTTGCTATTGCACACATTTTGCCGTTTTGAAGTGCAGTCATTACTTTGTTTAGTACTTTAAATTCTGCGTGTTGGGTTGAGTGTGATGGCCGAAAACCGAATTGGTTTGGGATTAATATGTTGTTGGTGGTTATAAATTGGATTAGTTGGTCGTAAACACACTTTTCAAGTAGTTTTGAAAGTACTGGTAAAATTGAGATTGGTCTTAGATCATTCATGGAAAGTATCTTGGCAACTTTTTGAATAGGTATAATTTTTGCAGTTCTCATTTCCACTGGTACATGGATTTGCGAAATACTTGCGTTAAAGAGTGCTGTGATGTGAGTTTGAATTTTGGGATGGTCAATAACAGGGGAAATCATTTTGTTAGATAATCCAGTAGCGTCTTCAGCTGGATTGTTACGTTTCTTCATGCTATTCCACGCTTTCATCAGACAGGAATTTGTTATAGGTTTCACTGTGAATATCTCAATCACGTTCTCACGTGTGGTTGGTTGAACAAGAGTGGCGCAGGTCTTGGTTTGATGTATTTGCGAAGTGATGATTAATCTTATCAGCGTTGAATGGTATCTGACATTTTTCTTTAGAGTAATTTTCAAGTAGATTATTTACCGTTGGCCAGAATCCCCTTGACTCAATTTGATCACTGACGTAGCACCTGGCATCCTTTGCAAGACTGTGTTTAACAGCCTTTTTCAACATTTTATAGGTAGATTCTAGATGTTTTGCCCACCTTTTCCTACTATATAAGTCGTCACGTTCACACATTAGTATTTTTGTTGCATCACTGATTTGAATAGGGAGATCACGAACTGGAGTTAGTTTCTGTCTAATAGGTGCGTGTTTGTCGAAGAGTTGTAATATAACCCGGTGTAAATTCATGTAGATGTTATCGACAGGGTCACTTGGGGAGATTTTTAACTCACAATTCATAATGTCATTTACAAATGCTTGCATATTTATGTTCTTGTAGCTTCTAAATTGGATCTGCTTTTTTGGGGTTGTTTTCGCTAAAATTGGAGGGTTGTGGATATCATTGAATGGTCAGAGATGTGTGGGTTTGAAACTTCACCCGAAGTGCAAATTTGTGGTTTGTTTGTTATAATTAGATCAAGGATTGCTTCATCTCTGGTTGGTTCATCAATCAATTGTTTAAGCGAATGTAGTCTCATTTTATCTTCCAGGAGTGAATAACTCCAGCCGTGTTTTAGATTAAAATCTCCACACAAGAAGTATGGTCTTTTGGTTTCATTAAGCTCATGTATGATTAGTTCAATGGCGTTGATGTCAGATTTGACAACATCCAGTTTGTACTTAGGGAGTCTGTAGATACAGCAAACTATGACACCTTTATTATTTCCGTCTTTCACTTTCGCACACACTACTTCTACTTTGGAATTTACAGAGATAATATCATCACAGATTAGGTTGTAGCACTTGCTCGTTATGGTATTCTTAACAAAAATTGCAACGCCTCCGCCTTTCTTTTGATTAGTTATGTTGAGATCCCGATCTTTTCTGAAGATTTTTAAATTTTAGAAGCCAACTATGTCTTTTTCCTCAGTAAGGAATGTTTCACTGACACAGAACACATCTATTTTTTCTGCGCTTTCATTTAGCGCTTGGGAATTTTGCGCTTTGGTCAATTTGCCCTAATGACATTTTGCGCTTCGAACTATTTGTACTTTTGGTATTAATGGTTGTTTTTCATATCCATGTCCCTTCCTGACATGACATTAGTTGGAGTCGTGAATGTGAGTATGAGGATAAGTTTTTCAGCGAATTTGTTTTAACAAGGTTTTTGTACTTTGTTTTTTAAATTGGCTAAGTTTATTAGGAAGTACTTTTCTGAGTACTTTATAATTATATGCCAAAATTGATATATATTGTTCCGCGCTACTGACAGCTACTACGTGTTCTTTATTATGAGACATTTTTTAAACATTAGGTTGGGTTATGCTTGGTTAAAAAACAAAAATTTGACAGATAGAGCCAGGATGAAGGTGGTTGGCGTTTTGTGTATAATAGGGTTTGAATGCAGTAGTTGTTGATTGATATTGATAATAAACATTAAGAACGGAACACTTCTACGTTTTAAACTTAAAGCTGTACATACTTGGCTATATAAATAATGATGAACCTAATCCATTTATCAGAATCACTTTTTTTATTCTGATCTCAAGATAAATGTCTCTAGTATCGAATTTGTGGTGAGACAAGTGCGCTCTTTTGAATTCATGCATTAAGTTATTACCGTATTTCTGATAGTGAGCCACCTAAGAGAAAACAACCATTAATACCAAAAGTACAAATAGTTCGAAGCGCAAAATGTCATAAGGGCAAATTGACCAAAGCGCTAAATGACAAGCGCAAAGTTCTAAAAGCGCAAAATGTTCCAAGCGCAAAGTTCCCCAAGCGCAAAATTCCCCTAGCGCAAAACGCCTAGACCCCTCATTCTTCTTGAATGTTAAAACTAGCTCAATTATTACATAGCTGAGTGTGTTTTCAGCAAGTTATAGTTTCATTGAGTTGTCCATCTGTCCGTGTGCATCATAGTTGGGCAGGACACCGGGTCCGGTGTCCTGGTGTCCCAATTTTTTCTTGGTGTCCGGTGTCCTGGTGTCCCAATTTTGATTGGTGTCCAGTGTCCCGGTGTCCTGGTGTCCCAAGAATTTGTTGGTGTCCGGAGTCCCAAATTCTGGTTTCCCCTAATAGCTCCAGGAAACATGGCCAAATTGGCTACTTTATCACCAAATTGGCTACCTTTAAAGTAGCCGTAGTGGCTACCTTTTTAATACAGATAGGTATTGCAAAAAGTAAAAAAAGTAGCCATATTGGATATGTTGAGTCTCATTTTGAAATGGTTCAATAAAACGTAATCATCAATTTGCATATATGAGACTCTACTAAGTTGTGGGTAAATGACAGTTTTTGGAAGAAATGTGTTCCATACCTATCTGTATAAAAAGGCAGGTAGCCGAAAATCCCGGATTAAGGAAATCGGATTACGGAATTGGGATTACGGATTATAATCCATACTCCTAATCCCAAGTAAAAGATTCAAAATTATTAATCCAATATTCGATTCTAGGAGTCCATAATCCACTTTTAATCAAAATCCCGGATTTTCAAGGGTCTGGATTGGGATTTTATCGAATCTGGCTGTATTTATATGGAATTTTCCGTCATGTTCTTGTTTTAAAAAGATAATAGGTAAATTTGTTGAAAATATGAAAATAGGTATTATTTAACATGTATTTTATTGTTTTTAATATTATTATGAGTGTATAAATGGAAGGAAATGGTTTTCGAGAAAGCAAAAGTACTAAAACTTGGTTGGATATTAGGCATTTAATCCCAATAATCCGGATTTGGATTACGTAATCCAGAATCCAAAATCCAGCCTCCAAATTTGCCTAACAGATTAATGCATAATCCAGCAAAACTTATGGGTTGTAAACCAATCTCGTAATCCCAATACACTATTTTCAAAATGGTTATCCCATAATCCCGTAATCGACCACTCAAATATTGGGATTCGGCTACTTTGAAAAAGGTAGCCACTACGGTGATAAAGTAACCATAGTGGATACGTAGCCAATTCGGTGATTAAGTAGGCAAAAGGGTCCGGTGTCCAATTTTTTTATTGGTGTCCGGTGTCCTGGTGTCCCAATTTTTCTTGGTGTCCGGTGTCCGGTGTCCAAATTTTTTCTTGGTGTCCCAAGTTTTTATTGGTGTCCGGTGTCCCAAGTTTTTATTGGTGTCCGGTGTCCCAATTTTTTATTGGTGTCCGGTGTCCAATTTTTATTGTGTCGCGTGCCGGTGTCCCAATTTTTATTGGTGTCCGTGTCCTGGTGTCCTGCCCAACTATGGTGTGCATTCACCTGGCCACTGGATTATAAACTCCCATGTCAATTTTGTATTTCGAAATGCGTTGACTTCTATGCAATAAATAAAAACAGCATAACAATTTTTAGCTTGTCTGAACTTGTTTGTGCTCACCACTCCCTTTTATATTAAGTTACGTTTTTTATTGTTTGCTGGTTTCGGTCGGACAGCTAGAAAACAGATTGAAGTGGATTTTTATAATAGCCTTTTCAAGGTCAATACCATCATTACCACAAGGCATACTCTACAACCGCATTTTCACTGATTACTGAACTTGGCAGATACCAACTTATACGGTATAATGCAATTGCTTAATGACTGGTTGTCGAAGCTCAATTTGGTACAGTTTTTCTGATCCATGTTGAAGAACTGGGATAGACGATAGGCTTCCAAAGTTCCATTAATTAGGGTGCTGATAATCTCCGCTACATATATGTTTGCTTCATTGGGACAGAGATTTCTACTCATTCCGTTTACACAATCAGTATACTGCAGTCGTGCGCTGTTAAGTGTATTATGATTAAACAATAATAATACATGTGATTTTATCCAATCTGATATTATTTCTTAAGCACGCGGTGTAACCCCTTATAAGAACGCTATAAATTATACTTACCAGCATATACGCCAAATATCTGACTGTGCGGATTGCGGTAAAATAGTAAGAGGTATTACGAATAATTACAAAAGGTTCCGATCATCAAATGTGCCGATGTATCACAATATCATCGAAACTACTTATAATTCAGCACTTGTCGTTAGAATTATTGAGTCAGTTTTATGACTATTACGTAAATTCATTGAACTAAGAGTGAAAGTTTAATTTGAAGTAAAATTTTTAATTTAAAAAAAACCTATTGACAGGAACTTGCTGGCAACTACTTTCAATCTACATTACACTGGATGGCATTCCGTGATGATTTGAATGTGGCAACGCGTCCCAGCATCCATCTAGTTCTTTTAATACGGTTTCGTTGCAGGGAACTAGAATGTGGTAGTTAGCTTCTTCTTCACTAATTCCATAAGACATCCACGCATAGGAAAGAGTAACGAGCAAAACTAGATAAACCGACATCTAGAACAAATGTTACCTTATTAGCTATATGCTTCAATTGGCTGACTTTGGAGGGGTGTTTAAAGAACAGGGTGATTTGCACAAATTTCCGGTGACTTGAGTACGCAAGTTCCAAAATAACATTACATTAACAAGAGCTTATGCAAGTTTCTCAATAAAATTAGTTTAATTTGTTACCTTTGCAGTTAAAGCTGAGAGAAGTTCAATTCCTGTGATAGTAAAACGGTGAGAGCAGTAAAAAATATTTCAACTACAAAATTATCAAAGTACACAATTTTTAAAGAAACATCAGCACGACAAGATACAAAAACCCAGTTCTAGTTCGAGTCCAATGTCTAGAATGGGAGAGATTGGTGTGTGCTGCTGCTGCAGATCAGATCTTTTTAAATACGAATATTTAATGACTCTTTTCTCCAGATAACATACGGTTTTTCAGCAACTTGTACTTGTGTGAAGAGTGGCTACTTACGAAATAGTGCCATGTAAGTCAGAATATTACCCAGTAATAGGGATTTGCGAAACTTCTCCAAAACGTACCAGTCGGAATTGCTCGTTCTCTAAGAAGTGAGCAGGGAGGTAAGCAAAGGTTTAAAAGGGGGACTTAATGATAGCGGAATAAAAACACACATTCTGCATAATTGTACGCTGGTATCAACAGAAACTGGTGTGCTTACTTGTGCTGAACCTGAATGGTACTTCGAAGATGCCGATTTATCTTTAAAAAAGTCTTGGATAAGGCATCAAAATGCAGTAAAATTACACTTAGATAATTTAGGCAAAGAAATAAACCACCGTTTATGGAAATCGTGTCTAAATAATATTTTTGTTAAAATTGGTTGCCCATTTTTTATCTTCAAACCTCAGACCTCAACAGTGTGCAAGTTTGAGTGTGTAAAATAGATGATAGCTAGGGAAACGTGCAATCATCAAAAAAAATTCTTATTAGTAAATGTTGGATATATGATTCATTCCACTGACGAGCAAAGTGCGTAGTCGATCTTGTACCGAATTGAACCACTTGTGTTGCATTTTTTAGACACTTATGAATAACTGATATCCCCAAAATATTAGCCGTGAATGGGTATGTGTGACACATTCTAAATGTTTGCCTTGAATCCCGTTTTTTATTTTATATCCAGGCTTTGTCTTTATGGGTAAATTACCTACATATTGTTGGGAGGAGATATAAATGATTTACGAAATAAATGTGACGTAGTATGATGTAGACGAAAGTTGTCATTGCTATGAGATGAGATTTTGTGTTTGCTCTTTCGAGCTTTGGAGCTGCGAACGTTATAAATTGTAAAAGTATTCAATTGTAATTATATTGGATTGTGTGATGAAACGTGTATGATTGATTTAAATTTTACAACTGAAATGTTATTGTAAGTGTCATTATGGAAAGTGAGAGATCAATGGCTAGATCAATAAATTTGAAGACGAAGATGTCAGTATGATCGCAACAGAATTAAAAACACTAAATAATTGTTATCTGATAACCACCACAATGTCCACAGTTTAAGAAGTTACATTCACCAATAGAGTTGCTGTACTCGAGTAAGAACTGTGAAGCCATTTCAGTAGGTATATAGCTGCCAGTGCGCTTCCTTACAATATAATTACTTCAAGTAAGAAACCGCACTACCACTTATATACAACTGCATTTGCGCGATCGAGTACTCGTTGACGATTCAAACGCCGTGAATCCTGACCAAGTCATCAATAATCATTCCACTGATTCCACTGGTGTTTTGTTACACAAAAACCAATTGGTTTCAGCTTTTCTGGAAGGTCAGGGAACAGAACTATTATACACTTATAATTTTGAAATAGTTTCTACGAATTGCTAAAAAAAATTAAGAGTATTTCAGATATATTTTAACCGAAATCATGTAATGATACTGTTGTAACGGGCTAGAATTATCTGTAGAGAAACAAATTACTAGTCACGTCATTAACAACCATTACTTTAAAAAGAACCGTAGTAAAAAGCTGCGTTTTTACAGCAACCACTTTATGGTGGTGTCAACTCTCTGATTTGGTTGTCGTGTTTGTTTCCATTTTTATACCAACCGGTTGAACATTGTAAAATATAAAATATGAAATAATTCAAAAAGTTAACAAAACTTTATTGCACAAGGTGATACCTATTCACAATAATTTCATACTGTGTTTCCAGACGGCTGCAAACGCTATTCTTGAGCTGCTACAATTTCTCCCAGAAAAATTGGCGCGTGGAAAGCATCTTCACCTTATTGTTCATGATACTTACATTTTGCACTTCTCTTACAACTATATTTCAGTTTTTCTAGATTCCTGTTTTAAAAACAACAACCCCACACACGAGAAACACACTGGCATAACTTTACTCATGTACATAAGCTAACTCATGTACACATGACAAACACAAATATTGAGTTTGTTTGAATTTTTGATGTTCATTCTCGGTCTGAGAAATAATATGGAATACAAATGCAAGGGATTGTCAAATATGAGGGAATGCCACGAGCAAGAAGTTGTGTTTCATCGTTACATAAACATGACCCCACTCACCGTGTTTGCTAACTAGGAGAAAGTTAGAAGCGAACAGAATTTAAACTCGAAGAGCAAATCCATGGCGACTATACACTTTCCCCAAATTTACGGACTGTTGATTCTAAACATACCGGTTTTAATAGTGCTACAGGGAAAAGAACAGACATGTTTTATTGAAAACTTTGCTTTCACAAAATATATTTACTACGCTCTGATGCCGCCATCTCAAACCGATTATGTTCAGGGTAGTGTATAATAAAAATGATATAACATTTGACATACGGAATACAAACTTTACTATAAACGCTTTTTGGAGCGCTTAAATTACTTTATAACTAATAACCCTAAACAGGGTTTTAAAAAACATTGAAGTAAAACGTGTATTCGAAATATTTCCGAGTATGCACAAAAGTACTTGTATGGGTACATACATGCGTACCAAATACTGTTAAAGCCTATTATATAAGTGATGCTGCATGTTATAATTAGTGCTTGATACATTTTTTCTCTGCCAAACCAAATTTCTCATAACCTATCTGTACGGTATCTGACTGACGACTCGGCTACAACTACTACAAAACCGGCTACAAAATCCCAGGTTATAAACTTAATTGTTCTCCAAGAAGTCTCATTCAATCCAATATCATTTATAAAATTCTTGCATGCAAACTTTAATTAACAAGTAGTCCATTGTTCATTATCAAGTTTTTTCAGCTAAGCATGACTTTCTCCAAAACCAACCTGTTGTATTTAGAAGATCCTCGAATACTGCAGTTGTCTATGAAACAAGACAATCGCATTCTAAAAATAAAAATTGAAATCCAATAAGCCAAATAATAGAAATTTATTGGAAGACGATTGAAACTCAAATCATTTATTTTCACATAGACAGGAAAGCGATAATCTAGTCCAGTAAAGCGGTCACTTTTACTGGACAGCGCAACAAATGACTGTTTAAGTCAATCGGAGGATAAGGATGCACATAAACAGGAAATACGCTGATTTTTTTTGAACAGATCGTGTTAATTATCTATAATAGTATCGACTGTAACGGGTCTAGGCAACTTCCTACGGGGGCATCTTCCCCCAGAGGTCAATTTGCTCCCGGTGCAACTTCCTTCCAGACCAGTTTGCTCACCTTGCAACTTTCTCCTCGGTCAATATGCTCCCAGGCCAACCTGCTCCCCGTGCAACAAGCTCCCTCGGGGGAAGGATAAGTATATAATGGTTTTACAGAACAATGAGCGTAGAATTTAATCCACTCACTCACACAGTCTGAGACGGAAAGATGGCTTCTCCTAAAAAACCATCCTATTTTACATTTTCGTTCAACCCACGCCAAACTCATTTTATACATAGGCGGGTTGACAAATACTCTATACCTTACTTTTACACATAACACTCATCCAGATCCAACATCCAGGCAGATAATTATAATACTGGGCTATTTTATATTTCCACACGAATAATAACATCGTGATGCTTCGTGAAGTAAAATTCAACAACGGGATTAACAAACCGAGATGGCAAAAGTCTATCTATGTTATGACTCAAGACATTAGAAACAAAGTCGCTCTGACTTTACTACCACAAAACGTTCCTGTTTTATTGAATGGTAATCCTCCTTATTCCTTAAAGACTTCAACTGCGGCACTCTTTACTACCTTAATTTACAAATTTAAAAACTTATGTTGTTCGCTCCTAGCTGTACTGGCCGAAATAATGTTGCTTCAATAAATTTAAAACAGGATAGTCCCTCCGTCAGAGCTTCATGTTTTTATTCTGCTTATATTTGAAAGAGGAATGAAGAAAGTAGCAGATGATCTCACAGAAAACTGTTGTTTATTAACCTAATCAGTTTGATTTTGGAATTTAAAAATTCGACAACCGAATTTTACGTGCAAATTGTAAACTGCTGCATACAAAACTCCTAACAGTAAAATTTACACCATCTGAAGTATGTTAGATTCGGGTGAGAGTTGAGTGGTCTTGATTCATTATCGATGAGGTTTGCCCTTTTGCAAAGAGCTGAAAAGCACATTATTATATGTCATTATTTAGTTTGCTTGGATGGCGTCACTCTTATTATGAAACTATGTCGAGTTGATATGATTCTAACCCTTTTTCTTGTAAAATAAAGATTGTTTACTAGCCTGAGCGTAAATAGCCTAAAATAAGTGTGCAACGTATAAAATATACCTTCGCATAATCCCCCGCCTACAACTACAATAATTTTCCATGAAAGTGTACATCGGTATCCTTAAAATTAGAGTACTACTACATTAGTTGGAAAGAAAAACGTTAATCAATTCAGCGGATGCTGGTTTAATTGCAATTCCTGTGGTGAGCTGGTTGTGGTAACCAACTCTCATGAAAATAAAATAATCAATTTTATTGATATATGTGAACAATAAAACAAAACGTACTGCTTCACAGAATAAGAGGGAACAATTGCATTGAATGAACAGTATTTACAAGTAGAGATCAAATCGTATTCGAAAACTCAGTTGAACTGCAGTTGTTTGTATAAGCTGTTTATGATAGGTTAGAAATACGCAAAAAATATAACTACTTTTAATGATAGTATAGACTGCAGCGATCTAAAAATTCGCGACAGTTCACACTCTAAAAAATAATCAAGCACACAATTTTGTGTGCATAGCAAGTAAATGCTAAACTACTGGCTCTACGGCTCCATTTTTATGCCAAAAATGGCTATTTACTTACTATTTTCGTTTTCCACATCCAGGTGCAATTACGATTTCTAAGTAAAGACGACATTACTTGAAGTAGGTACGCAAACACACACGCAATCACAAACACAATGGTTAAGTAGTCACTCCTGGTTAAAAAGGATTCTGCTTCCTTCCGCAACCGCTTCACCTGAGCAATGTTGTCGAAGGAGAAAGTTTGTCCCCTTTTCAATGAATTTTCTCTCGCTTTGTAGACGTCATTAAGCATACGATTGCGTGAACACGAAAGACAGAGTTGTTTATCTCAATACATTGTCTACAAAGCACTTGGACGCTTACTCTATATACTGTATGTAATAAATTATGTGTTGCACGCAGTTGAAAGTATATTTGGTTTAGTATTTGCTGTATGGGTGGATGATGGGTCAAAACTGTGTCAATTACTAGTTTTTACAAGTATTGCGGATGGATTGCGATCGATTGCTTTTTGGGAGATAAGTACAAACGTTTTCAACAGTTCGTTTAGTGCTGAAAGTTCCATTTACTACTTTAGATGGTACATGACGTAAACATGTATATCTGCATCTTGATAATTGTTTATCTGCCAATTTATTGAAATCCAGTAACAGTTTTCTCCGCAGTTTAAAATATTTGGGAAATCAACTACATAGATACAATTGCTTCAATGGCCTTTTATGCTTGAAATTCATACTTTATTAGTTTTATCTTGCCAATTTAACATTATTTTGCTTAAATATAATGAAATTATCTATAACTACTAAATCGTATCGTAAATATCGCAAACGACAATAATTACTTTTACGTTCCACAAGAAGAGAGTTACACCCACAAAATAAAGACTAAACGTCCAGGGAATGAGTGTTGGAATGAGAACAATTTTATAAGTGTGAGCGTTAGGCGTTTAAATAGCGATAGTGCCACCTCTGCAATGGGTACTTCCGACAAAGCCTAATCAAGTAAAGGTGGGGGTAACTCATTCACAAGTATTTGAATTAGATATCTTCATCGCCAACTATTGGTTTCGAGGTTGATAAATTCGATAGGAAAACCAGATTTTGGCGTGCATGATGTTTGAAAAATGCTTCTACACCCATCAGACTACCTATAAAAGTTAAATAAACAATTAAACATCAACTGTATAGTTTCTACACACATGAGTAAAAAGAGTATTCTTTTAATTACGGGGTCCAAAATATGGAATATATGTTGATGCATGAGCATCAATTGGTATCTGGAGCCCCCATTTGGCTTTAAATGTGACTTCTTTTCCGTGGGTAGGGTATTTGTTGTTTCCAAGTGCGACTGCGATGGGAAACCGTGGCAGAGACTCTAAAAGTATGTAATAGTTCATGAAATGATTCTTGGAACCAGATTGACGGATTCTTCCTACTGGCGTACATAGATAAATTTAAACTTTGCGCGTCTGCGGTCACTGTTCTGCGAATACCTGTCGCAGGAAGACAATTGCTGGCAATTATTGAAGCTTATCTTCTGTAGTAACTACCACAGCAAAACCATTTACCTGGGTCATCCATGTTTTGAGTTACAGCACTTTATTTCTGGACGTACTGCTTTGTACCAACAAAAATCGAACTTTTGATACTTCTGGCATCTACAAATCTGGCAGCTGAGTAATGTATACTCAAACTATATTAGTACCATCTTTAAGTTTTGTGTTACACACACATCACTCGATCATGTTTAGTTATTTTCTTGCTACAGCTGGTTATTACCAAAAATGCATAAGATTTAGCTTTGCCTCTTGCTACTTGTTAACCGAATGAAGCAATTGGTCGACAACTAGTGATTAGTTAGTGCATATCCCCAACATAATGCTCAGTAAGTTTGGGTAGATCGGCAAAGGGGTGTTAGAGATAAAGGGGAAACCATTTCATAATTTTAAGGTGGCCTATCCCAAATGATCACCTGAAAAATTAAATTTTTGCCACGCTGTCCACAGGGACAGATATATATCTGAAATATTAATGTGATGTTATGAGCCATAGTGGGTGGCAGTTGTGGGTGCAAGCCAATTTTGGCTTGGGTCTCTTATTTTACCACAGTAGAGAAAAAGATGGATGTCCTATCTCAAGTGATCAAACCTTACTTTGTTTGCTTGATCCTCTGGGGATATAACATGAAATCATTTAAATTCTGATCGAGAGAACATAGTAGAAAGGCGTTGCGTTACGTGAAGAAACGTATGTTGAGTTAAACGAGCCAATTACCGTCATTCTCTCTTCGTGAGTCCAACTTTTATTACTATGATGTGATTGATTTGTGGTTAAAATCAATTGACGAAATATGAGCAAAGTTGTATAGCAAAATATTTGTTATTTAAAGCTTTATTATCAGACTTCTCGGTAGCGCGAAATCGGCATTTTAAAGACTTATATTACATAGGGTATTGCATCACCGTTCAAAATAATGAATCAAAATAATCGTAACATAACCGAAGTGGTTTTGGGTAATCAAAATCAAAATGTGATATTCAAAATTATCGAGTGGAACATGAACATGCGAAGTGTTTGCTTGTGGTAAAACAAATACAGAAAAATTCATCACTTCTCTACAGTGTCGGTCAGGCGTAATGCAATGTTTTACGGACTAATTGTAAGTCATTGGGCTCAAGCTAAAGTGTATGCCAACTGCAAGCCAATCGACTCATCTTTAGTTAGAACGCTGATGAGTATATTTGACAGTTGAAAACTTCAGTAAAAATAATGTTCACAATTTGATTTGTTCACTTCCGTTTCGTTAGAATGTCCCCTCCTCGTTAACAATTTATGCTAACATGACCCTTAAATCAAAGTAATTGAGTTTCAATCCACTTCTATATTTCTTCCCTTTTTGTAGAAAGAATGGATGCAGCATGTGTTGAACAAGTTTTCCACGAGATTGAGATCTACATTTATATAGAATGGAAGCATTTTTCTATCTTTCCACAAGATACGCTGTGTCTCGTAAATTCAATTTTAGATTCTCTGGAGAACGGGCTTTTTCGCCTTAAGGGAACAAAGATGATGGATTTATTCAGTACTATGCATATTCATTGAATTTCCACAACTGCGTTTCAGTCTGCCTCGATTTGTGTGCATTGGTGCGGAGGAACCCTGCGTAGTTCGTCTAGTGGCATATGTCCTGCTATTGTATTTCGTCTGTGGGTAAGCACAGAGTCAGACACTGATTGGAATTAAAATATGTGAATTTTATTCTTTACTAAAATTAATCTTTTATGTGTTATATCAGGCAAAAGTTAGTGTCGATGTTGGGAATCGAACCCAACCCTCAGCTTAACTAGAGCTGCGCCCTGGCCACTAGACCAATCGACCTCTTGCCAGATACAATGAAGAATAACTCTGTCTGATGCTATTCAGCTATCAGAACATTATGTGCTCAAGGATTTCAGCAGAATCGTTCTTAAACAATGATCTAATCCCGTTCATGAGACTCTTGAGCTCAAATATATTACACGTTTTTGCCAATCATTCATTTCAATGGAAAGAAACTCTAAACTTGTTCAAGGAAATGAGATAAATTTAGTCTTAGCCTAAGGATGCGATTCATGGCATTATGAATCCTGTCATTTGATCCTTAATTTGAAAATTCAAAATGATACCTTGGGGATAAAATACTTTATGCATTTCTCAACATGTTCTCACAAAATGTAATAGAGAAGCTGTGCTCGGATTTCGGTTTGGGAGTAAAATCGTTTATAATTCCATTTTTCAAGGAATTTCATATAAAGTCACATGATAACAAGGTTTAAGGTCACTCAAGTAGTAAGAACCCCGTGAACGTAAGATGAAAAACGACAGGTTCGAGTGAATTTTGTAAGTCACTTAAACTCCAATTTAAGTTGTATTCAACTTCTGTGAACTATATTTTTCCAACAAATGATGACAATTCAGAATAATCTCACTTGTAGTTAGCTCCTGCTCTAGCCTTTTCATTAGCATATTCCCTTTCTTTGTATTCAATAGCGATGTGATACATATCAATGCAGTCTGTAAATCAGATAGTTTTGGTATTTATTTACGCGCTATACAGTATATGTCTGTATGTATGTATGTTTAAATGATTATGTAACACTTAAATACAACAGTTAAACGGTAAACAAAATTATAAGGAATGGGAACTAGAACTTCATTTTTGATACGGAATTAACTGTGATGGGATTCACTAGTTGATTTCATTAGCATATCACCACTCAAGCAAACGTCGTAATCCCTCAACAGCAAACTGAACGGAGATTCTGTCTATAATAACACATAAAGCATAATATGAGTAACAAATCGTTTCTCCTTGGAAATTCACTATTACTCCTGTGGAGTTTCAATGCCCACCTTCTGCATGTGGTACGGTATATAGAGCATGAAGTTTCTCAGACCTACTCTCAGTACTCAGTCTGACTCCCTGCGTGATAGCATATCTTCCGTGAAATATTTCTGTGTACACATTTTGGAAGAATGAAACCCATTGTGATTTTCATATCGGAAAAGTTTTTTCATCAAAATTGAAAATTGGAATGGAATAAAGTAACCGGATCTACATTTTTAACATGATCCAGTTAGTTTTAATTTAAAGATTTAAAGTTTAAAATGAAAGGTTCAACTCTTCTGTCAAATCAATTTCAGTGGACGTAGAACGCAAATTTTTTCTACATAATTTCGCTGAGTTCGTATTTGAAACTACAATTGACTGTGACCTTCACCTTGGTTTTAGCATAGAACAACTTCGTAATTAATCTGTGCATTCTGCTAGGAAAAGTTTAGGGATGGGTAATGTAGACCTGTTTAACGTTACCCCAGATTCAACCGATATGAATTCTTCTCTTTATTTTCTAAACTCCTCCTACTTATCACCTGAAGAGGAACCGGATACAGTGCAAGATTATCCTGCCAACATTTACGATCTATTTAAATGTTCCCCCCCATTTAATGGACATTTCTGGCCAAGACTTTTGGAAGAACTGGAGGAGAGACAAGGTGAAAATGCTGATTGTGAGAATGACATCTCATGGGAAGTTTCCTTCAGAGACTCAAGTCGATTCTGGGTCCAATACGTGTTCTTTCCCATTGTCGTAATTATTGGGGTAATGGGAAACGCCGTGACAATCTACATCCTCACAAGGAAACCAATGCGCTCCTCAACAAATGTGTGAGTTATTAAAACCTTACAAAAGATTTTTCATTTTAACTTAAATTTTTTATTAAAAAAATCTGTCTGTATTCCTTCTTTAAGATATTTAACAGCGCTTGCGGTCTCGGACCTGCTTTATCTCCTTTTTTCGTTTTCCATGTCGTGGAGGCATTTTCCAATCGTGAACACAATTTGGTTCTACTGGTGGTATTCCCCTATTGGACTCTGGATTACAGATGCGTCAAGTAGGTATCTACTATAATATTTCAGCTTTCTCTCGAGTTTGCATTTATAAATTTCTCTATAAAATTGGAATTATAGGCTCCACATCGGTTTGGCTCACAGTGTCATTTACCGTAGAGCGCTATATTGTAGTTTGCCATCCAATGAGAAGAGAGGTACAAATTTTGTATAAAAATATCCTGTTTGATTCTCTAATCAATTAATATCTCGCTTTCCTGAGGAGTTAATTTTTCAAGCTTACTTTCTCTCAAATTCTAACCTATCATCAATTTTTATAGATGTATTGCACGGAGCAGCGAGCTTTATGGGTGAGCATTGTTGTCTACATGACCTGCTTTGCCCTCACGGCTTCCATGCCATTTGAATGGAATGTTGCCATAGCCGCAAACCAAACTGGGCCTTTGAATGAAACGGTGAGAAATTCATTTAAAGTTGTATAAAAAGAAAGGTTTAATTGTATGCTATAATAATTCCAGATTTACACTTTGGAAATCACAGACTTTGGGAACAGCGTTACATACAGAGTATTTTATCATTGGTTCACAACCATTGTGTTTGTCGTTATGCCCCTGGTGGTTCTTGGGATTCGCAACTTTTTCCTTATTCGAGCCGTTCGCAAATCCCGGTTGGCAAGGATGCACATGATGAATGAAGCTATATCATCTGTGCTGCGGCTTCAGGTGAAATAATTGCGATGTAAATTAATTTGTACCGGAAATCCGGAGAAAGTTACCGGCATCCTGTTGACATTTTATTCAGGCACACCGGTGGGAAATCAGGATCACAATTATTCTTATTGCGGTGGTTATCCAATTTCTCATTTGTCAGCTGCCCGCGGCGGTGGTGTTAATTTACACTTCAATCCACATTCCGGATCGGAGCTCAGCTGAGGAAAGCATCCTGTTTGGACTTGGTAACATATTCAACTTGCTGGTGGCCATCAATGCGGCATCCAATTTTGTTCTCTATAATTTCTGCAACAAGTATAGAAAGAGGTTTTGTGCCCTGTTTGGAGTTAGACGGAGGAAATTTTGTTGAGCAGGGGCGGAGAGAAACTTGGTGAAGGAGGTACTTGCTGTTAAATAATTGGTATCTGTGTATTTTCAAGAGTGGAGCTTCAAATAAATTAATCATTTCTGAGAAATCATACCTAAAGCAATGCTCTAACTGGAATTTATGTTCGGAGCATGCTTTGCATTGGATCATATTTACTCATCAGACTAATGATCAACTGCGTAGTGTTTTTGAAGGTTGTTCAACTGCATAATTTAATGCCTCACTAATTTTTGCCCACAAATTCATCATGGAAATACATGGAAAGCCTCTAATCTTCTAATACAATTATTAGTTAGGCTAATTGGCATGTACGTTCTTGGAAAAAGCACAAACATTTTATTTAAATATTCCCTTATTACGTTACGTTAGGATAACCCTACTGATGTTGGCAATATACGTTTATTTTTGAAGTGTTTGGAAGAAAAAGGTTAAAAACATTAAAAGACAGGAGCAATCAATAAGTCGATGTGGACAGTTCAACGGCTTAATTATGTTTGATCATTTTTAGCATGACAGGATCCTTGGGAGGTTGTCTTCTTGTCAAAAAAAAGTTTTCACCTAGTCAAGTAGTTGGTTTCATGCTGTTGCATGGTTTCGTTGTATATCTGGTACATTTGGAATTACAAACGGATTCGTATCATGAAGGCTGATGAAAAAAGGATAATTTATGTGCAGTACAACAACACTTGACCTAATTAACTTGTCTTGTTGACAGTAGAAGATTAACTGGGCTATGACCACTTCATGTACATACTTGAACGAATTTAATGGCTCAGATCACTCAGATGCAAAACTATTTTTACTGCCAACCAAAGTTTGGGAAAATAAGTATTCTAAATGGACCTTTTGAAATCTTATCATGCTCTGCGTGACACTTGAAATGGAATGAAACTCGCGAAAGCTTCTGCAGAAGCTTTTAGTATTCAAACAAAATGGTCGAGTTCTTGGAAAATCCCTTGCCATGTAGGCTTAAAAGAAAGCCCGGAATCTGTTCAACACGATAAACATGACATTAAGTTTGTATCTACCGAATTTTGGTCTTTGTGGGCCATGCAACGTCTGAACAACCTTATACCTGTGAAGCTCGATTCGGCACCATTTTTATAACGAGCTCTGAGGAAATTAATTCAATTTCCAGCGTCTGTCAATGTCGAAAACAATAACCACGCTTCATTTACACATAATTAATGATATTTAACAAAAGCAGTTGTGTTACAGTTATGTATTCGATGCTGGGCTAAGGGGTGAAACCTAGATTCAACTTCACTCAACTTTTCAGACGTTGCATGGCCCACAAAGACCAAATTCGTAGATACAAACTTAATGTTATGTTTATCGTGTTGAACAGATTCCGGGCTTTCTTTTAAGCCTACTCTGACGTTTTTGCCACACGGATTTCGAAAGTTATAGTCAAAAGTAGTTCCCAACCCCATTGAGGGCTGGTGCTGATTTGACCAATTTGGGAGCTCATTTGGAGGTGCTACTAATGGATTGTAGTTCTTTTTTAGAATTGGTTTATTATGGTTTTTCTTCAATTTTGGTACCACATGAACCATCAAACCATCTAATTTCAAACATTGGCTTCAATTGAAAGACGTTACAATATGGTTTGATATGCCATGCCATTCAGCCCCCATGTTCTACTTGTGCGGTGTCAAAACAGGTACTTAGCACTAGATTTTGGTGTCTTCAATGCCCTGAAGGCTTGAAATAGTAATTACCACAAAAGAATCGCTCACTAAATGTTATTATTTATGAAAATGCAAATGGATGCAAACTTTTGGACGTCAAATTTTCGATGGCACAGCATACTTTTGGCTACTGTAGGAAATTAACTAAAGATATAGAGTTAAATAGTATGTCATAAGAAAGTCCATAAAATTTGGAACATGATGCAGGAAACTTCATTTAGAAAATGTTCAATGCGTACAAGTAATTTTGGTGTCTAACAGTGAGAAATATATGGATTCAAACATTTGATATACCACTGTAGCATTTTCAACAACTTTTTTTTGGATTGATGGAAGGCAGTGAGCTCATTTATTGCAATACGACATAGCTAAGTGGATGACGATAATTTTAAAATCAAGGAACTTTCTGTGATTCATTAAACTTGAATCTAATTAAACCGTCTACTAGTGCATAAAATACATCAAACGATAAAAAAATTTAATGAGTAGTAACAAGGATGTTTCGTTGTTTTTGCTAGAAAAGGTTGGTCTCTCCAATTAAACTTGAAATAGTGCATTTAGTCAAGCAACTCAATTTCTTCTAAAAATCGTAAAGCTTATTTTGTTGATGACAAAAGTTTGTTTTCCACTTTGTTGCTTTCATGCTCGGTAATGAGTATAGATAAACGTTAGTCATCGTGATTGCGTTATCCAAGATAACGGTTTGCCGATACAAAAGGAGACATCATTTTTTAGCAAAATGATTTACAGAAGCTTGTCAGAGCACAGCACCAACGTCAGGGATTTACACTCATACATTGACTGCAAATTCGGTAGTGTTCCCTTATTATCGCCTTCATTGGATGGCCTACGAAATGTGGTATGTATATAAAAAGGGGAAACCCATATTAGTTAAAACACAGGGAGTATGGATCATAAAATTGTTACATGTAGCCCCATCAAATTTTATAATTTGAAGTTGATTTTTTCATACATGAAACAACATCCTGGCAGAGACGTAGCGACTATGGAGCAAGGTGGACCCCCTGCTCCAGGCCACCCTCCTCGGATGAAGAGAAAAGCCGTCCAAAGTTTTGAGAAACGCAAAAAACTTACCAAGAATAAGTATGTACTTTTGCTGGCCTAAATGTCTGTAAATAATTATTGTCCTAGCTTTTTGGAATGCAGATATGTATTTTGTGACAATCAATTCCAGTCAGCATTGTCTCCCCTTTCACACATTAGGGGCGTGCTTTTTCGTTTATTCTGAATTACTGAAACTAAAAAGCTCTGTGGAGTTCCTTGATGAACAAAAAACAGTGCAAAACTTACGTGTCATTTTTATTATTGTCCGTATTTTAAATGTTATCACGCATTCTTAAGTTGTGAATGTTTTTATTAATTGCCATACGGCGCTGCCAATTTTTTTAACAATGCAGGTGACCGTTGCTGGAAGTGAGTGCTCCTTTTCAAAATTTAATTAAATAATTGCGATCTTGAACTTGCCAAGACCGACTAAGCAATTTATCCATCCCACTATGATGCATGACGCTATTTATTCTCGAAATTCATTTTGGAATTTTTTTAAACATATATGATCAAAACTCAGTCAGGTGTTCTAGGCTAAAAAATTGGGAGGAATTTAATATGCACAACATTTAAATTTTGAAATCTCAATTTTTTAGGTGCCTCAATTTCAGCTGTAAGGCATGCATGATTACTGAAACTGTTTCTAGCATTGTTAAAACTTCATGCATTAATATTTTAAAGCAAAATACCAGCATGAACATTTGAAATGGACGGTTTCTGAATTTTGCTTAAACAGGTTGGCTTATATTGAAACCTTTGCCGTTTGAGTTTGCGCAAGTGTATTGATTTAATTTATGAAGCAAAATGTTCCCATGAATCTTATTTGATCGATTGGTATCACAGAACAGGGGGGACTATGATTTTGCGTGCAGAAAATAAACTGTGAAAGAAGGGCTAAAATGGCGATTTAGCGTGAACTTTGAGAGGATAGCTTAAAATATGTGCATTTTGGAGATCTGAAAATAGTCTTATCGTGTTTTTCGGGATTTGTTACCCGAGAAATAATGAATTGGGATCATAAAATCACATCTGGGTGGATTCTGGAAATTTGTTTTCACTCTCCATGTAAAACTGTATTTCGGGAAAACTTCGCTCTCATGCATCATACTATCATAGTGAGTGACGATTTGGAAGGCAGGGGAATTCTGCTACCTGGTAGCAAGATCTGCCTGCCGAGCTGCAACTGCCAGGTCGGCAATTTAATATCGGTGCTGAAACTTCTCTATTAATAGTAGTTAAACCTTAAATTTGTTTACATATATTTTGCCAGTTTCAATTAATATTCTTAATTTTTGTATGAACGCACATATCTTACGTAACGTTTAATAAAAATGCTTTCAATAAACTAATTCATTTATTTTCTGCGTGTGAATTTCATTAACAGTAAACCTGAATCCTTGATCCAGGCCACCCCATTGGCTGCTACGTCCTGGTCTATTTTGAGCCTACATCTTTTTGTAAGTCAATAGTTGCTAATATGGAAAAGGAATCACCCGGAAGTACAAGAACAGAGCAGCAACATTCCACTAATGACGACTCGAAGAACTCCTCATAGAGCAAAAGTTAAAGAATCCAATATGATTCCTATTTTATTCACATCAAAACTGGAAGAAACCGTTTTAGAATACGCCTACTATGTACAAAAATATTTACGAAACATTCGTTTCGTTTCGTAAATTCACTTACCTGATTGTCTCGAACTTCTTAAATAATTAATTATTTAAAAATAAGTATTTAGCGATACCTATCTATGTTGAAGGTAGTGATATCCAATTTGGTCAATGTTTTTCTGTCCGTCTCAATTTTTTGTTTATTTTAATAGGGTCCTGCTATAGCTAGACTTTTTACATCATATGTTCAGTATTTTGCATACACCCGCCTTAACGATCGAAAAATGCAGGTCCGACTATAGGAAGAACACCAAACAAGTCCGGCTATTACTTAACTTTGGCCCCCTATGGATGGACCCACCACGGTCCACCTGTCACCTGGAGGGGGTAATAGTCCAACAATAGCGCTTCGTGTTCTAGACTGCCGTTGCAGTAATTAGGCCAACACTAATGAATGCAAAATGTCTAATGCGAAATTAGTTATTTTTGACAATTACCAAGCCCTTTTCTTGTAAATGTAATCACAAGAGTGCAAATAACGCAGGAGAATCTAAATTTGGTATGCTACAATTCAATGTCAACGGGCTTCTGTAAAAAGGAACATGCATGCGACAGCATTTACAGAAGATCACACAAACAAGATATAACACTAAAACTCCTGTAAAAGTTTGTGGTGTTTCTTGAACGAAACTTAGCCGCTGTTTTACCGACCTTTTTTATTAATAATGTGAGGTAGAAAGGTTTCCATTATTTTTTAGATAGCGACAGTAGTGGCAAACACAAAAGCCGCCAGTTCTCCAGAAAAACTTTATGTTGCTTCATTTTAAGATTACAATAATTCTTTTTTGAAGAAATTCCTCATTTTGCTGGAAGTGAAACGCAAATTTCATTTTCATCAAATTTAATGTCTATATAAAAACTTTATCGTGGACATTTTGTGGGTTTGTCATTCAATTTTTACTCGTCAACTTGATATTTATGAGTGTCTGACATGTAGAAGTTCGAAACATGTATATAAAAAAAGTAGCAGTAATACTTTGCCGTAGTAATTTACAAAAATAGCTACTCGTGGAATGTAACAACATTCATGCTATGAACATTAACCAACCCAATTCAAGTTACTTTCAAACTCAACATGTGGTGTTGAAACTCATTCCTTTCAAGACGAGAAAGCTCATAAAATATGTTAATAGAATGTTCAGGGTCTCAGTACAGCTTCTTAAATGTGTACGGCATCCCTTCTGTACCTAAGTGGGGGAAAATAAACCAACATTTCGAGTTGCTATGATTGTAGTTGAATATTGCGTCATTTATGACCTGAATAAATTAAATCTACCAGAAGGTACGTTTACATTCATATTATTCACCCGGACGGTGTTATTTGAACGAGTTTGGTCTTTCAACGTGTTTGAGACCGCTGATTTGACAGCACATTGCACAGTTATCATTAATTTTTTGCTGGATCTTTTGAATGATGCATCTCGAACTGCATGCGACGCTTATCACATTCATTGACCTTGTCATTTAACGTTCTTCCCGTTATCCCAAACAACCCACCTTCGTCCTTGCCCTTGATCTAAGCTGTCGATTGAAGAAATCAGAATTTTAAAAGCTCAAGCGGTTGAAAAGTTATTCTGCCATTGACAAAAGTATTGAGCCAAAGATCTCCCACAGTTAGACACCAAAATTACTTGTACGTATAAAACTTTTTTCTTTAAACATTTCCCACTTGAGGTTCCAAATTTAATGGGCTTTCTTATGTTATGCCTCTTAACTCCATTACTTTAACTAATTTTTTACAATACACAAAAATATGCTGCGCGATCAAAAATTGGGTGGGCAAAAGTATTGATCCAGTTTTAGTTTTCATGTTTTTACTTCGAAATTTTTGGATCTAGTCTGTTTTTTGGGTCCAGTAAGTTTACTTCGTAACTTATTCGTAATGTTTATCAATTAGTTACAAGTTTTTTGTTCTAAATTGGTGGTGGAATTAAGTTATCAGTGAATGATAAACACATCATCATGAACTTTTTCGCGACCGGATAGAAGCATGGTAAAATCGTCGAGATGGTTCAACTTAATGCTAAAATGTTACTGGAGTCATTATTAGATTTAGGGAAACTGGAAATGTGGTAAGCAACCCAAGATCTGAAAGTCCCCGGAAAACTAAAGCTGGGATGGACCGCTGTATCACAGGTGTTGTTCAGGAGAACATGTGAGTTACTTCTACAAAGATTTGGAAAACAGTGCAGAAACAGTTTGGAATAAACTTGAGCCGACAGACCATCGTCTGAAGAATACATGACACTGGTTTCAAAGTGTTGCGTCCCGTAGAACGCCCATTGTTGGCCATGCAACATGCGAAAACAAAAATGTGATGGACTCTCTGTTTACCCCACAGCAATGGGACCAGGTCCTCAGGTCGGGCGAAAGCAAATTCGGTGTTTTTGGGAATAGCCACGTATAAAGGGTTTTGAGGAAGCCTGGAGAGCAATTTAAACCTAAATTAAGTGGCGCCAACTGTAAAGCACGATGAAGGTCAACCAAAGCAATGAATCCGTTTGGATCCACTGTATAACGATTATTATGGATAGGTCTCTATTTTTATGAAGCGGGATATTCTGGTGCTGTATGGCGGCTTCATTTGTTGGAAATCTTGTCCTCATTCCAACCCCGATGACCAGATTCGTGTATCAGGCAATTCTACAGAGCAATCCCCACGTTACTACCAGAAGGTTAAAACTTGCCCGAAGGTTAACTTTCTAGTAAGATAAGATTTGAAGCATACAGCCAAGAATGGTTTCAATTGAAGAAGCTGGGTGGTGTAGGGTGACCACCACCGTCGACCGACATGAATCCCAAAGCGCATTTTTGAAGTATCTTGGATATCATGGTTCGAGAAAGAAATTCGGGACCAATTAACTTTGCTGACCTCCAACTCGGGCTCCAAGAAGAATGGGGTAATATTTTCATGATATGACACGAGAAATGGTTTCTTCAAAACCCCGAAGGCTTGTAACAGTAATTGCAACAAAAGGGTCTCACCTAAATACTTATTATTTATGAAAACTCAAAATGGATCAATACTTTTGCCCACCCAATTTTCGATCACGCGGCATATTTTTGTGTTCAGCGAAAAATTGGTTGAAGTAATGGAGTTAAGGGGCAGAACATAAGAAAGCCCGTTAAATTTGGAACCTGAAGTGGGAAATCTTTAATGAAAAAAGTTTTATCTGTACAAGTAATTTTGGTGTCTAACTGTGCGAGATCTTTGGCTCAATACTTTTGCCATAGCACTGTATCAAGTCGTCGTAATATGAACATAATACTCAATCAATTTGAAAAACTCATCACAAATTGGACAAAACTGACAATTGACAAGAAAGTTTAAAAGAGGAATAGGGTATATTCAAAAGTAACGTTTGGAGAGGACATCTTAATAAGTTTTTGAATTGATCCAATCCGTACTGGAATGTAACTTTACGCTTCAAATCTTCCCATCCTCTTACAATAATATATTCAAAAGTAACGTTTGGAGAGAACATTTTAATAAGGAATAGGGTAGTGAGAATTCTACAGCTGAATAAACCTTAAAATACAAAGTCGAATTGTATAATATGTATGCGATATATGTAAGTGTAATATTTTGAATAAAATTCAGCACTAATAAGAAGATCCATTGGTAGTTAAGAGGTACATTCTAATAAAACATAATATAGAACGTTACCGTTCTACTTGCAAAACTCTTCAACGGGCAATTTAATATTTCTGTTCTTTAATGTCATTTGTCTGTGCCATTATATATTTGTTTAATCAAAAATGAAATTGGACAGAAGTATGCACTACAATTCCACACAAAATGTAAGTGGAATTTAGGCTCACAAAGTGTAACTTACAGGGTTGTGAAAGCATTGCTTTCACCATCTGACACAAGCTAAAATAACTGCACGATTCTTCCGCGGAAATTCCGCGGTAACGCGGGAACGACATAAACGGAAAATTTTGATACTCTGCCCGCGTTTCTATTAAAAATAACAAATAAATTCATCTAACTGATATTACTATATCTGTAGATGTTGGAGACGCATTAGGTTCCGCATAATTCTGATTTAGTTCGCAATTTTCAGTAAAATGCATTAGGTGTTATTATCAATTATTATGGTACATCCTCACAGTGCAGTAATCAGGACCTTTTCAAGCTCCCTTGTCGTAATTCATCATCGTCCATCTCATTTTATTACAACTCTAAAAATCAAAATAAGGAAAATGGGAACATCAAACAGCGGGAATTTTTGTTTTTTCACGGTTTTTTCCCTCTGGGGGGCGCCACGATCGCTAAAAGGATCAGCTGATTACAGATTCGTAATCTACGCATAAAAATCTATAATCCTGCCAATTTTCAGCCAAATCGGAGACAAAAAGCTTTTGGCATGAGGGTGCCAACTTTGGTTAACCATTATTTTACAGTTCAACAATATTACAATATTACAATATTACATTCTTTAGGGATGGTTTTTCGTTGAATCTATACATCTCTTTTTGTTTTTACAGTACCTGATTCCATCCTTCAATCGTGAACATGATATTACCCTAGTAAACAATAGCTGAAAACATTGTAAATTCGTTTGATATATAATAATTCCAATTTATTTGAGCTTCTTCTTCGCGTCGTAGCACCTGTCTAAAAATAGAAAGCTTGCTATAAAAAATATGTGAATAATTGGCACATTTCAAAGTAGAGTTTATTGAATTTCCTACCAACTTTCATTCTTGAAGCAGCAAGAAGAGATGTAGAGATGTATTCCTAGAAATAATAAATTTGCAACATAAAAGGGCCCAAAATCCATTTGCGTTTTGCCTCTCTCATCCTCTTGATAAAAATCACAAAAGAAACTAAGAAAACCTAATAAACTCTTTCAGATTTTATCACCTTTCGTTCCCAGCGGATTTGATTTCATTTGACTACTTTATCTTTATTCCAGTTTCAACATAATCATCAAACTCCTACATAGGTGGTTTGTGTGGGTGCTAGAACAATATTTAATAAGCTTTCTCATAAAATACAATGGAGTCTCTAAATAAAATCTTGTTTTTGCCTTAAGAATATTGTGTGGTAGAAAATACGTGCTTGCTTTTTGCTTACAATGAATCTTCTGTCCATATTTTTATCGAAAATTTTTTTCCATTTATAAAATAACAGTGTTTTTCCAGCTTTTTACATCATACCAAATTAATGGATACAAACACTCAGCATTCATCAAGTCCAACTCTCCATTAAAATCACAGGTGGTTACATAAAAATTCAATTAGGTAAAAAGTAGTAAAAACATGTAATTGATGTAATTATTACGGTTGAGGAACCTTGGCCCCATTTAGAAGAATCAAATGAGCAGCATTTATCTTTACGTTCACTTAAACTGAAAAATATAATTGCTCCACTCATTCACTATCATAGAGCATGGATGGGGCTCTAACTCTCATTTTGGGTATTTGTCTTTCCTTCAACAACTCAATATTTACCGTCTGTCTAACAAGTGGATGTCTACGATGTAGCTGTGGTAGTTCTGGCTGCGTTTGCTGTTGATTCCAGGTGCACTTACAAATCATGTAGAATCCTACTCTAAACTTTTTATTTAGGAAGGAATACACAACGGGATTAATTCCAGAATTTGAACAGCCCAGCCATTGTGCAAATGGGTAGATAAATGAAATCAAATCGTTTTCCAAATCTGACTTGGTTTCTGATCCAAATTTCATACGAAGCGTGATAACATAAAGGGGCAGCCAACTCAGGGCGAATATTAGTACAATAACTATGAGTGTTTTGGTAACAGCAGTTTTTGCCTTTTGGTGGATCATTTCTCCAATTTTGGGATTATAGCTGGGGAGAACGAAAGTGTGGCTGTAGGCGCGAAACCAGATTGTAAGGTAACAAATGAATATTATTCCGAGTGGAAGGACGTAGCAGATCAAACAGTTTCCAAAGAGGAAATAGTAATTGCTCCAACTTTTGTGAGAATCTGGCCATTTTTCAACACAAAATAGCATTTCCGGATGCTCCGAGTCGGCATTATATGTGTCAAAATAGAGAACCCAAGGTAGAGCCACGGAACAAGACCAGACCCATATTGCTAGCATTATTTTCTTTGCTTTCCCTTTTGTAATTCGGTAGCGAAAAGGGCACCGGATGGATATACACCTAAAAGAATCGTTCATTCATGTGTCATTCGTGGTTTTATTAAAATTTGGCGAATCAATTAGTATGAATATTGGGTGGGTGGATTTGTAATCCTTGATTTTTTACCTTTCCATGGAAATTGCAACCAAAGAGTAAACCGATGCACACACCGATATCCCCTGAATGTAGGGCACTGTCTTACACATAAACCAACCCAGGATCCAAGCTAAAATTAAAATTCTTAATTAGTATGATTTTTTGTAATTTTGTCAAAAACTAAAATTCTTTTAAGGGAAAACTTACGTATGTAAATATTTGAGATGAGATTTGGAAGTAAGCAAAAGAGTAAAACGAGCAAGTCTGCAAGTGCTAAATTGCATATGAAATAGTTTGTCACAGTTCTCATTCGATGAAGTCGACTCACAACGATCAGCACAGAGCAGTTTCCAACCAAGCCAAACACAAAAACACAAAGGTATCCAATAATCATCACAACAACGCCCCACAAAGGGAGTCTGTACGGAGTCGGAGTGTCTAACTCCTCAGTGGAAATATTACTTGTCACTGCAAGTGTCTCGTTTGGCAGCACTGATGCTAATGTTTGTTCCATAATTTGGCAGTTTTCCTTACAAATGGTGTGATATAATGATGTTAAATTCATTCCAATTAGATCTGACTGTCGAGGATTATTGTTGGTTCGCCTGTCAAGATGTTTTCAGGATGATGTTAACTACTGGATGGAAATCTTTTCATGTTTCTTCCATTGCATGGTTATAGCCTGCATCAGAGAAGCGTTAATGGGAAACGCATACGCATATGTGCAGAGCACATATCCCCATTTTCAATGGGGTCATAAACAATACATTGTCATAAGAGCAATGTATTAGCATCCCGGGAGTGGATTTTGGGGCTATGTGCTCTGCACATATGCGTATGCGTTTCCCATTAACGCTTCTCTGGCCTGCATATCTATTACCAACCCAATTTGCAGTTGAAACTCGTTTCACTCATTGTGTTTTTCATTCGGCATAAGGGACCCTGAGAGGACGAAAATGAATGTATTAACTTTGCCTGTAAGATTTGTTTTAGAAAATAATGACATTGCGCTATATTATTATTATTTTGAAATAGCTCATTAAAAACTGTTATGTTTGCAAAACAAATTTCTTCTTATTCTTACTGAGCTATAGTAAAATTGCCAAATTCATTTTATGTACTTAGAGCAAGATAGATTGTTGATATGTAGAATGTCACAAAAAGGACATTGTTAATGCCGTATTGAGGTTCTCGAAAGTTAAGTAAAAAATATACTAGAATTGGTTTAAAAACAAGTTCTTGAAAACAATTTAAAACAAATATGATTTTGGTTTACAACATGTAAAAACTGTTTATCACAGTAAAAACTATAATATTAGTGATCCATCAATAATTACTTAACTTTTTTCACTTACGGGTTGTGTTTCAACAAATTACTGATTGTAGGATGTATTCAATTTTTGGTGGAAAATGGCTTTCACTCAGAAACTGAGAAATGAGTTTCTGAATTTCTCATTACTCTTTGGGTACCTAAAAGCGTTATTTTGATTATTTTTTGCGAACAAAAAAGCCCCTGGTGTACAACTTACCAGGAGGAACTGAAAACGATGAACTTTCCCTCCAATGTATTATCACGGCCATCGATTTGTCCCCGCATCTCCGAGGGAGAAAGTTTGAATAGGAATTATTTGTTTTTCATTACCGTTTTCGATTTTCGTAAACCTAAGAACAAAGGCAAAATTGAAAATACGACAAATTGAGATTGACAAATTAGTACCCTATTGGCATTTCACTTAAGTATCGATAAGCGATTTCGACGCGAATAAAACGATTTTAAAGAGACTTGTTATTCGACACTATATCCCCTGCGAAGCTAGACTCGTAATCGTCTATGATTAGAAGTGTTAATATCGTGACGAACAGAGCTTGTTTTTCGCTCTAAAATCAACGCGTACTCGATACTTTAAAAACTTTGCCGTTGCTGGCATTCATATTTTAAAAAGAACTTCACATGTAGTACTGTTCTAGCTTAGTAGTAGATATGAAACGATACAATATATTTTTTGTTGCCAGATTTATACTTAATGATATTTATGCATAAGGGTAAGTATACATTTTCTATTTGAAGGTAGCTGAACATTGTTATTTAGTCTCTATATATTCACGATGGGTAGACCGACAACTTGGGATAGGTTTTTTGGTTCAAAAAGAAACAGTTCGATATACTAACAAAAAGTTTCAAAAGTACAAAAATCTTGTAGTTTATTTAACATTTCAAAAACAGCGAAAAGAAGAGACTCCAGTTTTTATTTCGCCCGATTAGGAAGATCATATTTCAGACTGAGGATAACACTTTTTCATTTTGTTGTTGTTGAAAAGTTGAAGAAGTAAATCCTCCCAAAACACTTGCTGCTATAATATTTAGTGAATTTTGTGGTACTAACAAAGAATCTAAGAGTTTGGTGGAATCCTTTCGAGACTGGAGCATAGAGAATAGTACCTCTCGTGCTGGAATTTGAGACTTTGGTATTTTGAATATCTATCTATTTAACATTCTTCATTATCTTTATTATCATTATCATTCCTTAAACTTAGCCTAAAGACTGTCATGTATTGTAAATTAATTCATATTATTGATTGATTATCTGATAAATCCTATAGAATTTAAAATCCATTAATGAATGAACACCTGCTGTTTATTTACAGTCATATATCAAAAGAATAGGTATCGTGTGCTCGTAGGAATGCAATCAATTATTTGACACACACAGACTTTAATAATGAAAACCAATTTACTACAGCAGATTCTACGTTTTATGGGCTACAAAATGACACCTTAAACATAGATTTTTTGCACGCGTTAAAAAGGTATGATTGCTTTAAACAAAAAAGTACGAAAATGAGGATGCCAAAGGAATAGGTACTTTTTAAAATTCGTATGAAATCTTTGGGTGTGTCCAATCTTTTGGCTAGTTATTTGTTTTTTTATGTCAGAAAAGCGTTTAACTACTGTTTTGACATCCCTCAAGTGGAGCACTTTTAAAATTTTCTACATAACGGTAGTTGAAAGATAAGCCACACTTAGCCGTGTAAAAATGATTTTTGAATCAAATAGGGCATTGAAATTAAGTAGTTTTTTAGTCGATGTGGTGCAGAAAATGATCAGGAATCAAAATATAAACAAATGTGATGAAAAACTACCTTCTCCCAGTTGCACGTCCGAATTAGCGCCCTATTTGGAAAAAATAACCCCAACATTCGAAGGAGTTGTGCACTTAATTTAGCTATATTTTTGGAAATCGGTAGGATAGAAACGTCAGCGTATGCTTATAAAAAAGCTAAGACATAACTGAATCTACGCGTACTAAAACAAAGTGCGTACGTACAAAACTATGTTCTCCGTGGTCCATTCAAACACGGAATAGCTTCGTAACCGTAATGTTCAGATTCACACATTTTGCACAGCATAGAATAAATAGCTGTAACGCTACTGATATTAGCAAATATCATATTCAGAATGTGTAAATGATACGTGTCGATCGTTTTAGACATGAAGTAGCCTTTGACTGTATAATTTTTTAACCTAACCTTTCGATTGGGTTTGGGGGTGAATTTGGGCCTCCTATACTATCCCAAAGGAACCCCAACCACCCAAAGTCATATTACACTGCCAGAAATTGTTCTGCTTTGAATTTACAACGTTCACAAACGTTTTGTCGTCTCAACAAGAAAGTTTTCAACCGCAGCAAACCACAAGAGAGCATCAGCCGTAAAACAAGATTTATCTACACCTACGGATTTTTTTGGAGACTTGATTAAAAAATTCTTATTCATTTTCTTTTTTACTAATTTGTCATCCGTGTATCAACATTATTCAAGAAATTGTTAATCCAGCACGTGTGCAGGTATTATTATTTATTAAACAATATTATTTACATACTTCATGCATATTCATTAGAATTTAGGTTGTTTTTCCTTTGATCTGAGTTCGCACCACATGCAATTCCTTTATGCACATGATTTCTTTAATATTTATTAAAATAATTTTCTCACTCAACTAACTCGGCAAAACTTTAACTGTTTCTGGAAGTTCTCTAAAGGAAATCCGAAATGGCTACAAACATAATTATTCTAACCTATGGTTTCAGCTTTTTGGATTTTCAAAGCACAAAATTTACGGAACTAACCTGCATTATGTTGCCTTAAGCTGTCTAGTCAATTAAAAAATGACTGGTCTTACTTTGAGACATGGCAATTTAATATGAACTAACGTTACACAAACACGGTTGATTGCGTAAAACACTCAGAAGTTCCTTACAATAGACTAATTAACACGATGTCTTTTATACATCACGTTTCCTTTTAGACGAAGAATAAATACATTAAAAAGTTTCAAAGTCAAACTTTTCCAACTCATGATGTTTATGACTTTGGTCGTGAGAAAAAGAAGTGATGAAGATATGCAATAATAATATATGCAAACTATTCTGTGCTACTTTTCTTGTTCCGTTTTGGGCTTCAAAAGTACAAACGTTTTGATCTTGTAAGACAAATTAAAATACGAGTAACAGGTAGCAGCAGCAAAAGAACTGAGATCACTGAGATGCCGATGGCAAGAAAGAGACTGAAAGCTGGCCCTGTTTTCTAGTGTGACTAGTTAAAACTAGAAGAAAGTTTACATTCGTTTTCCACAGGGGTTTTTGTCTGCAAGTTGTACTTGTTTACAGTTCTTTGAAAGGACTTCTGAGTGCATTCGTCAGTTTTTAAATTTTGCAGCTTCCATTCCTGGTTTGTCCTTCGCTCTAAAAATATTTGAAAGTAACTTAAGACATTCCTTAATCGACCATAAAACCAAAAAATAATTTTGGCAGATGGGAAGTTGGTATTGATTTTGAGAACGTTAGTATGCTCTATTATTTTTTGTGGCAATCTCATTAAAACGTGAGTAAAAGGGTACTAAATTTCCATTAAAAAAGTGCTTTCAGATGTTATAAATACTATATATATTAGCATAGGAAATCTATCTACTGCCTGTTTACACAGATTTAACTTTATTATATCTGAAAAACTGTCGTAAATAGTTGTAAGTATATATTTTCTAAGAAATGATAATATTCAACTTTTTGTCAACAAGTTTATTTTGTTCCAATTCAAAACCTACTTGGCAGAGATCACTAAATCGTACTTTCGTGAAATCTAATTTTGTTTATTATTTTTACAACAGTTGAAAAGCAAACCAACTAAGGTTCCCAGTAATCATTTATTACTACTGATAACGGTTGTCATCCGAGTTTCCTGTGAACATGCCTGTTATTTACACGAGTACAGTGGATTGGTGAAAGCAAAGTTAACCTGAGAAAAATGAACGCCCACAATAGTTTTGTATCTCTATTGGTTTTGGTTTATTGGTTTGCAAAGGGAAATTCTAAGGTCTAACCAGAAACAGTCAACATTATGAGCTTTTCATTTTATCTTTGCTTCATTTAGTTTCATTTAGTTATGCTTCAAACGGTCCTTTTATTACAAAAAAAGTATACTCCTCATTTGTTAAAAGTGACTCTTCTGAAGTCATTTTTTGTGGTATGGAGAATATAATACACAGAGAAATTACGAATGGTCCCTTTTTATTCCCATTTTCACAAAAGAACAGAAAGTATCAGCAAATAGGTCTAATTAGTCAAACCAACTAGCTATGTTTTCTCTTTAATATAATTACATACAATTAACGTCTTTACATCTTTCAAAATCAATGAGGTTACACATTATGCGCTTGAGGAAATGTTAAACACATTGAGTTTAAACTTCATCTACGTAGTCATTTTTCATACCGTGGAGATAAAAGAAGCGATAGACATTTCAGTTGACACCGATATTCTCAGACACACACCTGCGTAACTTGTCGTATTTACACGTCTGAAAACGCCGTATCAAAAGGAGCTTCCGAGCTTCGCGGGTAATGTGCAATTGAATATGGCTTTTTGAAAAATCGCGTTCCCAGGAAGGTCTTGCATGCATGCGTACTTTCAAATGTAGGATCAATAATTTTCAGCTATATTTCAGATCCGGATCATTTCAAATGGAGAGTGAAACAAGACAAGCTGTTTTAAACGTGATACGACGTTTCGAAATAGAAATCCGATATAGTAGAATAATCCTATTCAAACCTAAATTTTTTCATTTTAATATTTTTATTTTCAGAAACCAAATCAATTTGCATTTCATTCAATGCGCTTACTATTCCGGTTGAAATGAAATGAGAGCGGAAACGTTTTTCACTCACAATCACTTGTTGTGAAAAATGTACATCTACAGCATACAGTAAAAAACAGATTCACGGTTTACACTTTAGGTAATGACAATGAACTTAATTAATTTATGTTCATTAAGCGAAGTTTCCGCAATCACTATGAACATCCTTTAAGTTTGAAAGCAACTTTTAACACAATATCTTCTTGTTTTTGGTTATAAATTGGCAGTAGAGTTTCGTTGAGGTATGTAGTTTTTCTAGTTTTACAGGTTCAAATCTTCCATAGGCCGAAATTATCAAGAATTATTTTTATAAAGCATCCAGAGAATGAATTCGGATTATTTTGGGCGTACTTTATTATACAAACATTGTATTATGTTTATGCATCTTCTGTACATTTTGTCTATGAGTTAATGGTAGAATTTTGACCTTTACAAACCGATCACAACAACCAAATAACGTACTTGAAACGTGTCTTGCTCTTTTCGACAAAACTTCCTGGCTTCATCGTAATGTTATTTATTAAAAACATAATAGCATACCATTGCAAAAATATTGACTTTTCCAAGTAAAATAAAACTCTTTTCTGCCTCCAAATCAACATTTGCAGATCCCTAAATTAGGTGTCGGCTGATGTTGCATAAGCTTTTTGACATTTAATTTGCAGTCCAGAATCCTTAAGAAAAGAAGCCTTTTAAAATATTTGTAGCAAACAGCTCTGTAAACTGCTATTGAATGTGTTTCCAGAGTGGGGTACATTTAGCAGCCTCTGATGTTGTTGAAATGACCATAACCTCGTTCAATCAAAGGAATCAGCGAACAATCTCTTATCCCGAAAAAGTTTCAACGTTATATCCATGTATCCTTAACTCCAGAACCGTATATATAACGCTATGCTGGGCGTTTCCACGTTACGCCTGGAATCGTTTGGCATTCTTTATTAATATCACTTTCCTGGAAACAGCCAAATTAAAACCTTTCTCCTGTTTTTTGGTTATATTTTTCGGCATAAGAAAGCCATGACAATCCCTTCTCAGATACATTCACTTCATATGTGAATCTACATTGTGACATTAAAAAGAGGACCTCATCAGGTGGAGCCGACTTAAATTGTCAATCAGCGTTTGCAAAATTCCACACTCAGTTACCGAATGGCTGGTAATTCCAATACCGATTGCTAATTACGCGATCTGAAGTTATTACACCACCAATTGCTGCAAATACGTGTATCCATAATTGGCACCATTATGTTTTCTCGATTTCAATATTTAAAAGTGCTAGTATATTAATATCATTGAGAGTTGTCGATAATGTTCTTGTTTCAAACCTTACAAACTATTATCTACAACGTGACTAGTTGAATGAAATACTGAGAGGAAATGTATAGGCTTTTCTGAGATGTCTGCGCTCCAGTTTAGTGCTCGTTTATTTTCACCTGTTTTATTCTATATACATAATATAACATACTTGTGGAAATTATAAGAGACATTGTCTCGGCATATCACATTTTCTTGTTTGCGTATGAAAAACCCCACGGGGAAGTACTATATACTTCTAGGTTACAGTATAAGTATAATTTATTCAGTCTGCAAAACGAATTTTCGCACGCTCAAGTGAAAATTCATGAACTAATGTACCTATAATGTTTGCATGATCCTATGAAATATTCCGATTTTGCACTTTGCTACGATCTAAAGCCAGATGCACAAACATTAGTCAAAAGTAACCGTTTTTCATCCATTTTCACGTACACTTTTTTCCATGCCCTTCTGCATCGATGGTTTGATCAATGTCTTCTATGTTAGGTAAACATGAAATTGGTTCACGAACGAACATTTGCCGCTAGAATGGCAACCCAAATATTGACACATTCTTCTTGTATAATTCTATGAATTTAAGGTCTAGATCTAGGAGCAATAAACATTCTCACACCGACAAGTTGTCAGTAAAAGCGATATACTAAATTTATGGTCATGGTAAACTAGGTTTGCCATCGTACAGCGTATATAATTCGAAAAAGTACATAAAACGCAGTTTTTTTGAAATATTCATTCTTAAAACAAATTATTTGCTGGAAGAATTTGAGAAAGCTACAATAGATAACGTAGAAAATGACCTAATGGTAATTTGTAGGCAATATATTGGCTATCGTCATCGTTTTAGTAGCTCAGCCAGATTTAAAAAGTCGGTTTTGTAAATCAAAAGTGCCCCCGGAATAATATCCAGCGAGTACTAAAATTCAGGATGTCTTTCTCCTAGAAGCAAACTTCACACAAACGAGAAGAAGTCAACGTTTAAGAATTCGAAAATTTCTGGACTCTTTTCGATATTTTCCGCTTTGATAATGAGCCTTTTATTCATTTACACCCTTTTATTTATTGCTTTTCTTAGTGTACTCATTGAACCATTACAATATCTACATTTTTAAATTGCTTCAATTCATGCGCACGATTCAGATTGATTTGTTTTTCTCAATTTCTTTTAGGGTTCCAACTATTTTCGTGAAATCCATCGTCTGAGAAAATGTTGGAAATTGGATTTCGTTGATTCGCATTTATCTAATTTTGGAACGTCAATATCTTTTCATCCTACAATGTAGTGGGTTGGGTTATTTTTAGGTTCTCTGTAAGGTCAATGGTAACGTTCCTCCAGTGTAGGTGGTTTGCAGGAGTTCTGTAAATTTGTTGCGGTAAATATGCATTCATGTTTTCTTACGTGTATAATTTACTTTATATTATTTATACTAGACAAGTATTTGAGTACTTTTGAAGTCCTCCTTCGTGGTTTGGAAAATTAGCGAATTTTGTCTCTGTAATTAAGGGTATTTGTTGTCCATTTTCAAATAGTTGATATAAGAAGTACTGGCAAATTGGAAAATTCGATATAAAACTTCAATATAAATCCTTATTAATAAAAATCAGCTTTTATTTAAGTTCTCAAAACACTCAGAAATCTCTAAAAGGAAATCCTAAATAAGCCTGACTCAACAATCCCAAAAACTAATTTCTATTGAAATGGTTGCTTGTTTGTACGTAATTAATAAAAGTATAGTTATTAATGAGTAGTATATCAAGGGCTGGAAGATCTTTGGCAAGATATAATCAGCAGCATGCTCACGGGTGCAGATCTTTTATGGATTCAAAATCTTCCTGTAACCAGACCCAAACTTCCTCCATGTTACTCAATGCCCCGTATATGAGCTGGTGGCTTCACCCCCAAATCTTCCTGTAACCTGGTTACAACGTTACAAAAGATTCTGCCACCGTGAGCATGCTAGAGTTAATGAGTACTCTTCAAGCCCACTTTGAAACGAAGTATCCAATAATGCACTCATTAATACAGCATAGGAGTTTCAGTTTCAATAACTGTAGCAGAAAAATGTCAAATGTTTTTCCTTCATAGTTTAACTTATTCTTGTAATTCAACTCTGAAATAGTGGCATTCGACATTCACTTAATATACATACCCACGTTAAGGTAGAATTTCATAAGTTTACAATGCTTTTTCATACTTTTATATGCGGCTATGATCTATGATCAAAGCACTCGGTTCGTTCAACTTTAGATGATTAAACTTTAAATGTACAACCAAACTTGCTAAAGTCACGATCACCGCGTTCTTGAATGTAGGCTGATATTAAATGCGTCTGAAAGCTGCTGTTTGCTTCTTTGTAAGAGAAAGAGCGAATTTAATCTCAAATTTTTGGGACTCATTGTGTGGAAAACATAAAATCGTAGCAATGATGCATCATTTTCATTATTGCACCACAATACACGACATTGTTAAAATGAAAATTTTACGTATCAATCCATTACCGAAATAAAAAGCCGAGCTACAGAGAAAGTTTCAGATAACGCAGAACTAATCCCCAACTTTGTCACAAGGCAACAGGATGAAATGAAAGACTTTCTTTTGTGATTGATTCGCTTCTTGATAAATACTTTCGTTTCTAATACTTGATGTGCTACAAATTTGTAAAGATGCAGCATGTTCTTTTACTTTGCCTTTGACGTCATTCGGGAATGTTTTCAATATAATTTCTTAAGAAAATACCCAATGATTCTATTTTTCAAGTATTTGCATCGAAACCGGCTTGTATTCAACATTGTCTAAAAACTTGCAGATTTATACTAAATATTACAATACATGATGATAGGTGCTGCTACTACTTGTGGAACACTCCCAAACCGTGATCAGCGTGGGCAACAGAAAGTAGACCGAGACAAGAAAGTTGTATGTTTTTCCAACCGACTTGTGTAGAGAGAAAATTTGTTGTGGTTTCCATCTGTCTTCCCCTGTGGGCTTTAGTATAATACAATTTCTAGCCAGTTGCAATGTTATATTATGACAAAAGTAGATTTTGACAATACCCACTTAAACAAAACCAAAAGACATAACTCTTTTAAAATGCGTTATATTTATAAATGTTAGATGTTTAAATGTTGATAAGGTTAACTGCTACATATTTGTAGTCTTGAAAGGGATGTGAATAATAAAAGCTAACGAATTTTTGAAGTAAGTATAGTCAATTTCAGAAACAGTAGAAAACATTTCAGCATAATGGAGGAAATTGTGTTAATAGTGTTCTTTGCTATTTCCATTTATAATAGGTGAAAGGAATTTATATGGTAGGCAGAAAATATTTGCAGTATTCATATTCATTATTGTTCAGTTTTCAATGACTTAACTTGACAAATACTGTTGACAAAGAGTTTCTCAGAAAATCAAATTCGATGAATCATCATAAAACAAATGTAGCCTTCGTAGTGGATTTTGTTGCTCGCATGATATAATTGAAATATGAGATAATAAATAAGACTCAAAAGGGAAGCTCGTACATTGTAATATGGATAACTAGTACTTTGAAAAAAGGATTATTGATTATTACTTTGAAATTTATGCACAAAGTCATCTATCTGTTCAACATTCTGACATGAGCGTTGAAAGCAAAAGTTTACAAATTAGAATTGACTTCTTTTAAGCCGCTTTGAAAACAAGGCAACCAATGTATGACTTTTCAGGCATTTGTATTCTGCAGGAAAATATTATTACTGTTATTTATTAGACCGAGTCAAACAGTAATTGAATTTGAAGTTGAAAATTCTAAATCTGACAGATCTAAGTTTGATTCTATTGATATTGTTACCGAGGAGAAATCAAAGGCACAAACTGATACGCTGTCTATGCATAACAGTCTTGCAATGATACCAAACCGATCAAGACATCACTGCTTTCTCTATCGACCTGTTTTACAGAAGAGAAACGTTGGTTCTGAAGTCAAGATTGCAGTTTTCTACAAATTTAATTCTGCGTAAAAAAACCTTTCTTCAAAATTTTTTTACTCCTTTTCCACTTCAAAATAAAGTAGACGTTTGAGTTAGCATAAATTGAATATCCTTTGGTAACCATCAATTGAGCTTTACAGGAATAACCCAAATAATCGTTTCTGTTTTCCATTTCGCAGAAGAACTCAACGAACTGAAGTCTTTGGGATTATACAGATTTCCTGGCAACTATAATGGATCTTGTTTGGTTTTATGTACAAACAGCATATGAAACGAGTGAATTAATTCTCCTTTTATTAATGCTATATAAGCTAAAAGTTTATGACACAAGTCTATGAAAACTACTAGTTAAAAGGACTGTAAACTTCCTATTTATTAAATTTCTGTTGAAAATGCTGATTATTCCAAAAGGACACCTAGGTAGTGCACAAGCTTTCAATGAAACCAGTCAAGGTAGAATAATTAGTGTGCCATCAAGTAAAATTGCTTTCTTGCAGAAATGTTTCCCCGCTGTAAAATATGCTCACCTAAATGATTGAGTTGACATTAGGCTAACAATCTTTCTCAGAATGAACATATTGCAGGATGGTTTGCCATTCATGCTTGATTTTATACGTCTGGTTGGAAAGCTTGAATGACAAAGCTCGCATGATTGTTTCTGCCAGGTAAAAATCCCTTTAAATCCGTTGTTCTTTTCCTGTTGTGCCTCTCCAACTCAGAATTGTTTTCTGCAATGTGGTTTCTCACAACCTCGTGAACATCTGTGCGTGTGAATGGTTTCCTTTGTTTATATTCCGTGACCATCAATCTATCAAATTGGAAAAATTTACTGACATCCATTTTCCTTTAAAACATTCACCTTACTTACTCAAGCTTTTGATATTTACTAACGAAGATAAATGAGTGAAATTACACGAGTAAAAAATATACAAATTAAAAGATATCATCATCATCCGTATAAAGCATTACGAACCCCAATTTCCAAGAAAAACAAAAAAAAAATACTTCTTATTTGCCTTCAAGTACAATTCACCTCAGTCGCACAGTTGTATTTCCAATCAAGGATGGTTATCGACCGTGTTCTATTAACCGAATCATATGATCGAATGTTTATTACTCGATTTAAACAATTGTTATTTCTGGACGTCAGAGTTGACGTCAACATCCATGATAATTTGTTGATGACTTACAGTATTGAATTACTCCCACCACCTTGCGTGTAATGTCACTTTCATGCAGAAGTGCTTCAAATAAATCAACGCTAATTATATTCTGGCTTTGATACCGCGTCACGCATCCCACGTCGTCGTACATTCTGCTTTCACTTCACATTCTGAATTCTAAGTATAAACACATAAACACATAAGTATTAGTTGAAAGGTTGTGATTGCTAAATAAATAAAAGGGTTCTGATGATTTCCAAAGAAATCTAAATCCAAAACATTTTACATATTGGCATGTAAAAATGTTCATGAAAAATACCTTACAAATGCCACTTTTCGTTCAACTTTCTCCGATTAAGCATCTAAATATTTCCATAATATAATTACCATTTTACGACAAAGTACTTAAAATAATTAGCCCAATTTTTCTTAAAAACGTAAGATATTCAATCTATTACCGGACTACAATCTTAAGGATATCCACGTGAAGAAAGCTTTCAGCTTACAACTTTTTGTGGGCAGCCAGCCGCGTTAGACCTTCAAAACACGTTAAATGAGCTCTCATATCACGACATTGTTGTGTGATCTGCCTCTCCAAAAGTTAACAAGACGTCCAACATGTTTGGAGAGGAGGAACAAGTACTTTGACCTAGTAGCGTTTGACGTCATTGCCGAAGAGCATGTTTAAATTGAAAAACCAACTTGGGGTTCTGTAGAAGACAGCTTCATTATGTTTTGCCGTTTAGTAACCACTAACGCTTACATAGAGATGCGACAGTCTTCAACCTTCAAGTACTTTAAGGAAACTCTAAAAGCATCAATGTAATCTAGTATAATTACTACTTTTAAGGATGTGCCACGAAAGAACCGGTCTGCGTTAATTTGCCTATAACGTCGAAACATTCCATTATTCCATTCAAAAATAAATGGAATTATTATAAGAAGACGATTGATACGTGCAAAACCCAGCCTCTGTCTGTTTCCTTGTGAGATTTTGAACCCTGGTTCTTTTTGACTTGACAGTTAGCAGGTCTGGGAAAGGAAAGAGTTTTTCAGAAAATAAATACGGGATAGGTTTTTAGGAAACAGAAATCGTGATCAAATGGAACTCGAGTCCTGACAGAATTAATCAACTTGAACATCAATTTTCACCATTATCTGCTATATGCATAGTGCAGACTTTTTGTTTTTGATTGGTTAGTGATAACTGGTGTCCTTTTCTCTTACTCTTTTAAATACACAGCGTATATCTAAAAATGCACGAGATGTGTCTTGACAGGGCTTGGAAATATTGTGTTTTACCGTCTTTAGTAACTCACCTGCACCTGAAAACGGGCCCATGTTGTCTGAAGAATTTGACTGAACTCAAGAAATTTGAAATCCTATGAGACAACGTCCTTCTGATTCATCTCAAAAGAAACTAGTATTGAGTCTGGCAGCTCTATCTATAACAAGAATTGCCAAATATGCACGTAATGTAATTTGGGAGAGTAGCCTTACATAAGCAAACCTTCTTTTCTACCCTATTTGCCAAGTGTCCATTGAAGGAATGAAAACTAAAGTGGTACAAAAAAATAGCAGAAAATATAATTAAAATAAAATCAACGCAATTTTCTTCACACAAATCCGAAAAGCATAAAGTCTTGAGTGTTCAATATCTGCTGCAATTTGTGTGTTTTCCGTTTAGTTGAAAAGTGCCGGAAACTCGCACATTTAAATAACTATACCAATTAGAAAACCTTACACCGAATCTGCTACCAACGAGCACTGGTGAAAGCAAGTGCTTATGCGCAAATCTCCACAACTACACTAACCCAAGCTTTAACGCTTCAGAAAAGCATTTTAATTAATAACTTCATTCATAACGGAAAATCATGAAATGTCGACTTGCAGATTCATGACTTTCTAACCTCAATCTAGAATTAAATCAAGAAATTAAATTACCTGGCTGTATTTGCTAAAGATATTGGTCCTTTATATAGTAGAGAACGTTTAGAACGATTTAAATTCACTAAAACACAGTATTTGTATATAACACTTGACTTTAAATCATTAGCAGGAAATCCCATCACGTTGAACATTCCTTGTTGGAGAAAAACTAAATGATGACAAACTCTCAAGGTTCCCTTTTCAAACTTTGAAAACATTTAAATAAAAGAAAGCATTGATGGAAGGTCACAAAGTATAAATCAATTCCTGTATCGTGATTTGCACTTAACATTGGATTCAAAACCACAATAAAAATCACGTTTGTATCTTAGCAAGCAGATTTGAATACACGTAACAAACTGCTAATTCAAAGTTATAACTTTAGAAGGGATTCGACAGACAATTTTTTATATTCAAACTGGGTTTTTATATACAAAGTACAACCGGATGGGAAGGATGATTACAAATACCATGGTAGACACGACAGCAGCAGAAAACCAGGACACATAGCACACATCCGCCAGTGTCAACGGAATGAACGGGACTGAAAGCTGCTCCTTCTTTTCCAAGAGACTAGGGGCAAATGTGTATTGGTTTCAATCGGATCTCAACGCTTGTAGGTATATTGAAACAGAATCCCTCAGAATTAAAAGAAAACGAACTACGGTGTTGTAGAGGAGAAAGTATTTACATTATAGCGAAAGCTATATATAGGACATTTTTGTTGATACCCTTTCGCGCGGATGAGAAAGACATGCTTTATTTGTAAAATAGCGGGAATTTCCGACATGCAACGAATTCTCTGCAAAATTAAAACCGAGTTTGGGCATATTGGTTTGATGTCAATGAATTTTACAGTGTCTAACGAAATTTTGAACACAGGCTATGGCTCAATACTTTGGTAATAGAAAGCGGTTAAAAATGTGGTTATGAAGGCAGAGATATAAATATGTGCCTAAAAACGACAAAATATGTAGTCAAATTTGTGGTTTAAATTGTTTAAAATTGTTCCATTAACTTATTAAAATTCTAACTCAACGTTCTAGACAGCAGGAATTAAAAGGAGGCAACTATTAACTAAAATCAGTAGCACCTTTTCTCACTTGAGTTCACACTCAAACCTCTGCTAGAAGAAAGTCTCTGAATAAAAAGAAAATTTAATACGGTTCTTTGAACTATCACGCTTTCAGGGAAACATGATAAGAATGAATGTCTTAACAGACGGAATAAATACGGGTGAGATAAAATAGTGTGACAAAGTGACAAGCTCGTTTACACGAAACGCTTCACCTGCTTTAGTCAGAAAAAATAAATCCGACCTCAACCAGAATATCAAGCTTTGAGCTAATATATAACGGAACAACGATTTTTCCCAGACAAGATTGGAAAGTGAAAGTCTGTGAAATCTTCTCAAATAAAGTTCCTTTTAATATATGTCAGGTTATACCAGTCGTCGTTCTCCCTTTTTTTCTATTTGGCTAGTCAGAGTTATTTCATAGGGATGCATTTAAACATGCAGATGTATATAAGAAATCCGCGCAGATTTTGTAAGAAACATGCGTATGTAGAAATCCTCGCAACTTTGTCAGAAATATGCGTCTAAAATTAGACTTCATCGCTATTTGTACGATATGTTTAAAATTTGAAAATTCAAGCAAATAGTTGAACATACTCTTAAAATATCATTTGAATCATTCTGAGAAGGATACTTATATTCAAATACTCCATTTAAATTACTGCTGGCATACCGCTTCGTGCAAATATCCATAAGGTCTTCAGAATCATGTAAATTTAAAACATTGTTAAATTATTAAACATGATTGCATCTTATAAGCGCGTTAGCTTTGGGCTTCTTCTACAGATACTTTCGAGTTTTAAAATCTTGGTCGGAAGAGCAATCTCTAACAGTAGTGAACTTCAAATAATTCAGTAGAAAGTCAAGTATAAATCTTAAAATACAAATAAAGGCTCATTAACTAGCAACGTTTTTGTGAGATGAAGTTTAGACATTCAGCAGATAAAGCTTTTTTATCCCAGCACTTATAGATCAGGAACTTATAGGACTTATAGGAACAACACTTAGATAATCCATTATTACCTGGTGTACTCGCATGTGAATATGCATGCAACCCCCAGCTGGAGAACATTTGGTTTCAAGACAACAGTTCATTGTCTTTGAAAGGTTGAAATGTTAAATGGGAATTGGTAAAAATCTGTGCATGTCGCATTTATTAAAAAGAATACATTTGCGTTCACATAATCGGAATCGGAAAAAAGAAACGACTGTACAAAGTACCATGAGAAGCCCAAAATATACCCACTGGACAAAAACGCAAGCAAGGAAGATCACAAAAATTAATGCCAGCATTGATATAGTTCAATAAAGAATTGTTGTACAACACTGCATACACAACGAAAAAATTATTTGTAAAAAATATATGAGCATCCTTTTACGAACAGGTGAAAACTATGTAGTATCATATTGAAAAAATATTAAAAAATATACCCGTGGTATTTTTATGATACGGAAATGCTAAAAAAAATTAAATGAAAGTATTTTTTGGCTTTGTAAACAGATTGTTGCTTCCTACATTTTAGCGCAATTTTATGATACGAGACTTTCTAATAAAAAGATTCATGTTTCTGACATTTTATCGCAATTCTCTCATACGCAGGTTTCTTACAAAAAATAGCGAGGATTTCTTATATACATCTGCACACTTATATTTGTCCCTATTTCATATAGTTTTAGCTTGGCATGTTTGATACAATATTCTATATTGGCAACACAGAAGCTGGATGGGCTTAAAATGAAAGCTCTCCCACCTTTTTTGTAAGAACTAATTCGATTTAAATATGATTCTCTTTTGAGATTCAGGTTGCAGACAAAATAGAAAAGGGAGACCCGATTTAACGGAAAATCAAAGCCGGTGAAGGTCTGTTGAAACCACTTTTGAATTGAGAGACACTAATAATGTTCTGGAATGTTAAATAGAACGTTTTACACGCAAAAAATACAATAACTAGAAATTCTATTATATTAACCGCTATTACTATGTCTACAGATGATTCCACTGAAGTGTAACGGTTTTCATTCAGGTTGAAACTTCTGATCATCATTTTTATACCGACCTGATATTAAAAATTCACCTTTTAGAAAACTTACATGAAAAGTTTTCACGTTTCACCCTCTTTTTGTAGACATTTGTATCTTCCCATAAAAACCATTTTGGTTGTTACATTGGCAAATACGGTTATTACAAAAAATATCCATGTTTGTGATATTTTGCAATATGTGACGGTCAGTGACATTTACATAATATGAACTTCTGCCCACATACTATTTGTGGCATGACAGAAAAAGGTTTTTCCTGCAAGCCTTTGATTGCAATATTAGGTAGACCCAAAAGATAGATGGGAGTTACTCCGGAAATGAAACTCGTCTAGAAAAGATAAAAACTAGCCATCAAAGAAAAACCTGTATCAAAAGGATGAAATGGTGCTTTGGAAGGGACACTACCAGACTTCGCTTTTTCGCAAGCATTGAAGGTATTTAATCAAAGCTACAATCAAGCTAACTCTTGGTAGATTGCAAGGAAATTAATGGACTGTAGTTTCCTTGACAAAATTGAAGATTTAAAATACACACACGTCATTCTGCTTTTTCGTTAAATGAACTTCATTTAGTACAGTTTTACGAGCATATTTATTGTGTATGGATTTATTCGGTGGAAGCTTAATAACGAGGCGACATAGGAAAGGCACTCGAATTTGACGAAGAAAAGTAGTTTCTAAGTACTCGTTATTTTTTAACGTTTTCGTATATTTATCATTATGTGTAATAACGAGATTGATTGAAGTGAACGATTCTATTTTCCTTTTTTGCAGTTCCGTTTCATTGAGTAATGTACCTAGTCTCATGAAGATCAAACTACTGTGACTGTCATTTGGTCTAGGATTGTGGTGGATGTCGCTCAAAATTTTGGGTTTTTGCCTGGAGTGGCATAGTTTTATATATTTGTATACTAATGAAAGTAACGATAACGATAAATAAATCGGAAATTCTTATATGTTCACATGCTTGCAACAGGTTTCTCTAAATATGAAATCCCGGGTAAGTATCAACCTTTCGGATTCAGTATAAATCTATTGTATGTAGTCAACAGCAAACAACTGTAGATCTTGAGTGCACAAAAGTGAAAGTTGATGCGTTATGCATCATAAATATTTAAGGATGACAACCTCTGTTTTGTCAACAGAGGAAAATCGTGCTCTTGAAGTAAGAACTGCGGTCTAAAACCACTATCCGCCTTGTTACATAATTTAAATAAACAAAGAATTTTTCGCAGTAGGTTTATCATTAAAATATTTATCGTAAAGTACTTTTACTTTTCTGTTTACGTTTCCGACAATTATACTTGTATGACTATAATACTGGAATCCCCATGGATAGATCCATTTTGAATGAAATTAGAATGAATTCCCGAGAAACTGAAACTCATCCAAGAAGACAGCAATTTAACTACAGAAAGTCTGTAACCAGCGGGACAAACGTTAGCCAAAAGACCGTCTACCTCTTATGTTCACATAAACTTTCTATCATGTCTCATTTTAATGAGCTGATCAAAGCTCTGTTCTTCTTTGTGAAAGTGAATGGGAAATTGGTCATAAACGAAATATCTAAGGTAGAATACATAAAAGTGAAAATATTTACAGGTTTTTCTTGGTACTGGTATATTTCTCAGAAATTTTGTTTCATGCGGAAGGAACGTGCCCAAACCGAACTAAGTTTAGCTCAAATTTTTGAAAGACAACTAATTATCTACCTATAGATCATGCCCAAAAGAGTTATCTCAAAAAATCACATATACTTATTTTTTAATTTGGAAAACATACTTCTATATATTTATGCTTGCAGCAATAATTTTGTACAAATTGACCAACAGTTAATTTCGTAACGAATCTGCAAGTTTTAGCAAAATTGATTTTGTACCGAGCCAGTTTGAGCTATTACTCTAATTAATATGGGATAAATTGTGATACTAGGAAACGTTAAAATAGTCTCAAACGTTTCTTGCGGCTCACTACTTTTAGGGTAATACACAAACATCTTGTTGCAGAACTGATCTACGTTAACAAAACCGGTTTAGTGAAATCCTCATAAATCAAAAGTGTTCTCTTTACTATTGCACCGAGGATTGAATCATGATGTATTGCATCTAAAAGGATAGTTTACAAAACTGGATTAGAACGACGAAGTCCGCGCTTCAGAATTGGATATTTTTGCAATTATTTTCCGCTCTGTCAATCAGCTTTCTATTTTTAAGCATCCTTTTAGTAATCCGTAAAAATTTCTAGGTTTAACAATTGCTTTAGTTCAAATACAATCAAGCATGACTTGTTTTCCTCAATTCAAGAATTTTCTTTAAGTGAATTGTCTGAGAAAATGTTGAGAGGTCGTCGATTTGCACAAGTTTAAATTTAGATAGTCAATATTTGAGTTGATCCTACAATGGAAATGGTGACAGAAACTAATTTTTCTTTCAGTCATTAGGAGGAGACCGAAACACATTCCCCTGCATATGAGCTTTGTGACTAGACAGTGGTATACATGCTTTCACATTATACAGAGCGTATCATTGAGTCAATATTATACCAAATGAAGAATCTTCAGCAGTCAGTAGTTTGTAGGCAGAAGCTAAAAATAATTTCCAGAGATACAATTAGCAAACACTCGCGAGCTAATGAGTAATTCTCAAGTTCGACTGAAAGTGAGAACCAAAAGTTTATAACAATTCACTATCAGGGTACAGTGTTCAATCTTCTAATTTCAGTATATGCTCATTTTCATAAAATGTATATAAATAGTAAGTGGATTAGTGATATCTAAACGATAGAAGTGACAGTGTCTGCTCCTAAGTTGCAGAACCTAAAAATCACACAATATTAAACGTGGATACAACGCATACCTTTATCATGAAATACAACTTCCCCCTGCAAAATTAGTGGACATGGAAATTTAATTTGCAATGAAGAAGCTTCATTTTTTGTTTTACTATAACTACATAGTAATGCTAAATACAAAATCATAATTTCCATATATGTATCCAATCCTTCACCGGAATGAAAAGAGTAGCAGGCCGCACCACAGAGAAAGTCTCAGCTAATAATGCACTCCTTCACAAGTTTTGTTAAATCACAAGAGGAAGAAACAGAACTTCAAAACACAGAGCGAGCTTAACATCACGACTTTCCTTTATGATCCAGTTCCTTGGAACGAGATGTTGCCATTTCTGATATGGGCTCTGGCACCCAAAACTGAGATAATTAATGCTCTCTTTTGTTCCTTTTCACGTTTCGGTTACAGTTTCCAATACTTTATTGATAAAACGAACTCACAAACTGCAAATTTACACGATTTGCTACACAACTTAATGGTTTTTGCAGTTTTACGAAGCACTCAGAAACCCTGATCCTCCAGAGCTGACGGAAGAAAGTAGACTGAAAGCTGTATCTCTTTTACAGCAGATCTGGGTAAAAGGGAAATACAGCTTTCTCATACGTCATCTCATAAGCATTAGCCACTTACAGTTTCAGACAACCGATTTTAGTTGCAATTCTTTAAATGCACAAGTTGTATTTGTAAAACAAAAAACTTTTTAGCTGCTCGCAACTACCCAACCAGAAGACATGCAATTTTGTTGCAAACTATTTGCTGTTCTTATTATTATAATAAGTGCAATGCATAAATCAGCTAGAGAAAAAATGTCCACATTATGCATAATTTTGGCTTACCGTTTTGATAGGTTGTTGTCAAAAAGTTTCATGTCAAAATTACCCAGTGTATCTTCATCAAATATATATCACCTTCAAAGTCTATTCTAGCATGCGGAATGTGAACCGGAACATCGTATCTTTCGGCTTATTTTCATACACATGTTCTCTTAACTCCATGGTTACTGCAGGAATGGTTCATCATCAAAGACAAATTTAAATACAAGAATATGGTTGTAAAGCTGGCTTTCGTTTCTATCTTGCAATTTTAGACTTCAAAAAGTACCTAATATGCATGACAAATGAAAATGACATGGAAGCTCATTGCTTGTCATATCACGTTTTATAAGGTCTACAACAACTATTGCCTCCTGATTCCTGTAATTGTTGTTTTCTTTACGTTTCTAAATTCGCAGAAGGAAAACTAAAATGTATGCTCGCTGTCAGTCTTTAAGACCTTTATGAAACAAATGAAAATGAAAGCACGACGTCAAAAAGGATTCAGGTTTCCAAGGAATTGTGTATTATCTTCTCTTCAGTATAAAATTTCTGTAACGTATACAAAAAGCAAAAATGAAATCCATCTTTATTGGAAACTTGAATTAGATAATGAATAACGCGATGTGTTTCTCTGAAGAAAAGGAACCTTGTAATATCGGCTGAATACTTCTATGTATCGTTGCTTTTACGTGAATTCTACTGAAAATAATTGGAATTTGAGACTATTAAGTAAGAGGCGCTTGTATAATTTGTAAAAGCTTACAATATTATCGAGCGATTGTAGTATTACTTTGAAGTATATTTTTAAACTTGACCTTTAAGTTATTTATTTGATGTAAATTTATATTTTACTTCAGATTTTCACTCAAATGGTGACATTTGTCATTAAAAAGATATCCTAAGCATCCACGCATTGCTACTTTCTCTTATGCATAACAGAAGGGATGCGAACATTTTGTAATCCACACTTGAGTTTCTCCTATTTAACTTAAAACACAATATGGGTCGCTTTGATCATCTTAAATTAGAAATTCTTTGGCAATTAATAATTGGACTGTTCTGGAGGAACGCAAACAACCGTCAGTGTACAAATTTTCCCAGAACAACCCAATGAACTGAACTTTTGGTCTTATATAAATTTTCATGGAAACGAAATATGTAAAAACATTCAGTGACATAATATAAACCACGACTTTTGAGTTCACATTTGTAACCTCTCTGAAATATAGTCCACCTGCTCAAACGGAACCAAATTTACCCAGCAAGCAAAGAAAAATTATTGAGTAGCGTGCATAAATAGAGGTCCGGGTACACCAAAGGATTAACTGAACTGAAAACTATCTATATACCCAAAATTAGCTGTCTCAAACTGAAATGGAAATGTTCTCAAGCCTCCTACAGATCCTCATACAGATCTAAACATCTCATGTATTTACAATCTAATACCCTCATTATTCGTGTTTGTGATATCAGGTAGAAATTTATAAGCCGTGGGAAACCAAGAATACGAAGCTGTCAGCGTAGTTGAACACCAGTTTCTAGAACCTTTTTACTTTCTAAACAAGTCTAGATTTTTTTCGCAAAATGATTAAATACTGACAAATTGTTAACTTTCCATAAATATGTTATTTAATTACGCCAAAAAACACACGTATGTAGAGCACACGCTTTCAAAAAAACAAGTTGGTGTACTTTCTCTTACCATAGCTTTATTACAAGGTTTTCTTACGGTAAAACCTGCATATATCAAGAGTTGAGGTTGGACTAACAAGCTTTTCTAATAATACAGAACAGACTTGCGATTCCTTTATTATTTTGATTGAAGACTTCCTAACGAAAGAATACACCTCAGTCGTTTTTATTCGCCATTAATACTTATATAAGTGTGGTGGAGCATGTTTGCGTCATGTTAATACTTGACTATAAGCTGAAAGTTTTATGTCATAAGTCATAATCATTATAAATTTGTGGCGTAACAAGTCAAAAGACTTCTACTTTGAACCAAAATTAGCTCACCTTTTCAGGGTGCAGTTGTTTTGCGTGTTGGAAATCCGTTCTTGTACTTTTCCTTTTATATCCAATTTGCAGGGAAGCACTTATCACTCTGTTGGGATTTTCAGAAAAATGTTTTCTAGAACAGTTGTTTACAAAACGTGGCATAAATTACGCAATGGATTTCGTTGAAATATCAAAGTCCTCATCGAAAGTATATCAAACTTAAAAAGAGTTTCGACATGTATATGCCTACTTGCATCGATCTGTTTGCGTAACCTGAATTAAGTACTAAACTTAATTCGTCATTTTAACAGAATTCTGGTAAGATTTTTATTGCGGCAATATTTCCAAACTATAAGGAAATACTTGCATCAAATTACTTATATTGTAAATGAGGAATAAGTTCAATTCCATACGTTGCGCATAACCATTTATACATGATTCTATTGAACCCGATAAATTTATATGTAAGAAACTCAGACAGAACTGACTATTTTTACAATTGTGTCTGAGTTGGAAAAGCTAGATCGTATCATACAACTGTCAGAAAGACAAAATTGTGTTTCAGTTCATTATTTCGAAGAATTCACAGATGACATAGGATGGCACATGACAAACTATACCAGACTATTCTTTCTCAACGTCATAGTTGACATTAGTATTGTGTGGAAATCTGTTGACGACACATTACGTAGAGTAAATTTCTTGTCATTTTGATTCAATGGTGTTTCAGGCGACGCCACGCTGATGATTTATCTTGTTTTTGTGCTGATTCCGTATCACATGTCGTAGCCTATTGTCAATGTGCTTTCATTTCACATTAATAATTTTTGTTTGTGTAGCAAAGAATACGAATGTTGGAACTGCCGAATAAATAAAGCCATTTTTGATGATTATGAATCATATCTGAATTGGGTACTTTTTTTAAATAAACGAGTTCTGCAGAAAATGAACACACGCTACACCGGATCGGAAAATATAAAAGCTGACAAGACATCTGCAGCATCCTAGCCCACGTCAAACGATAACTGGTAGTGTCGACGGAAAGAAAAGGGCTGAAAGTTAATCCTGGTAGCAAAATGAATATGGGTAACTGTATATTAATTTTTCTGATGATGCCTGGAAGCTTTACTTTTTATTACATAAATAATACATTATTATCCATGCTGTGCTGGTAGAGAACAGCTTTCAACCTATAGCAAATCCACCCAGGACAATGTTGTTGACATTTTTAAAATCTCTAGACGGAATGAAACCTTAAGGGGCCGTCCATTTCAAACATAACGGTGATCATGTGGGTGGGTGAGTTCGGAGGGTTCGTTACGGAACGTGACAGGGGTGGGTGGATATAGAGCCAGCGTGACTGTTTGATAAACCTGCAAATTATAACTATCAGCGTGTGTCATAAATTATTCCCCACACGGTTCACCATTTTCGATTAGCCCACTTTACTGTAACTCTCGAATATCATATAGTTCGAATGATATTTATTTCATAAGGTAATAAATAATGTTTGATATAACAAATTGCATGTGAAATGGGAAGTGATTCATTTATTGCGTAACGCATTGTTAAACTATTCAATGATTGTATCATCTTTTTTATAATAAATTTAAAGTTTTGGATTGAATCTTTTACTTTATGTTGAAATACCTCGTTATTTTATATGCTGTGGTTAGAATTATTTGATGTCCAAAGTCCAATAGAAGTCACAGAATTTATAGCGTCGTTAATATAAGGAAACACATGGTTAGGATAAATACCTGCAGTATATATGCACGAGGGGTGGTGGGGTGGAACACAAGCGGTACAAGGGGGGTGTGCCCTGAAAATTGCCAATTTTAGCGTTACGTTTGAAATGGACGGCCCCTAAGCATGTAAAAGTTAAGTAATGTGATTGGAGGTAAGTAAAATAGTAAAAGAAGCAAATCTTCCGTATCCTCTCAGTAGAAACATTACTTGTCACAAAAAGGGTCTCTCGTGGAAGCACTGAAAGGATGTTTGCGTCATAACTTGACAGCTTGCTTTAATTGTTTTGAAATCAAAATGAAATCGCAGTACCACTTCTGTCAGCACTGGAGGAGGGATATGAACTGCAGTTTATTCATATTTTCACAGTAACTTTATTGCTTGTAGCAAATCTATTGTTTCGTTTTGTAGAATTTTCCAGAAAAACGCATTTCTGAACTCATCGTCATATTTGTGAATATGTTGCACCTTTAAGGCAATTGACCCCAATTTTAGTAGTTTTACCACAGTATATTAGTCATAAGTTCGGTAATATCTGGGTCCCCCCTGTTCTGTGAAAACATTTAATCAACTGAGAGTGCTGTGAGCATTTTCATCTATAAAACGTAGAAATGTACCTGCGCAAACTCTATATGCACAACATTTAAGTTTTGAAATCTCGACTCTGTCAATTTTTTAGGCTCCTCAATTTCAGTTTTAAGGCATGCATGATTCCTGAAATTGTTCCTTACACTGTTAAAACGTCATGTACTAATATTTTAAAGCAAAATACAAGGATGAGCATTCGCTGAGCAACAGTTTGGCTAATATTGTAACATTTGCCGTTTCAGTTTGCGCAGGTGTATTTCTATAATTTTTGAAGCAAATGGTTCACAAAAAGTTTATTGGATAGATTGGTATCTCAGAACTGGGGGGACTACGATTTTTCTTTGCGTGCAGAAAAGACACTGTGGAAGAAGGGCTAAAATGGCGATTCAGCGTGAACTTTGAGAGGATAGCTTAAAATGGGTACATTTTGGAGATCCTGAAATAGCTTTATCGGCTTTTTCAGGAGTTTCAACCATGGGTCTTAAATCTTACGTGGCAGAGTGGCACTGCCACGAGAACACCAGAAGCTCGCATATCCTGCCCATGTTAAGGATTAACATGGGTAAATGGGATATTTGGGAGAACACATTAGGGAATACCCTATCCTGTCCATGTTAAAATGCCAGGAGAACACTTGTAAGGTTTAAGACCCATGGTTTCAACACTAGCATAAGTGAATTCCGATTACAAAATGACACCTGGGATGATTTTGAAAATTTGTTTCCGTTCTCCTTGTAAAATTGTATTTCGAGAAAAGTTGAAAGCCATGCATCATAGTGCATTTGAGTAAAAGTTTATATGAGAATTCTAAGTTTATAATAAAATTTCTAAGCTTAAAAACAACTTTTCACATAAATAACGGAGTTTCAAGGGATTTAACAAGGGAACTGCTGGCTTTTAGTCTTTAGTTAGGTAAGTTTTTTAACAAGATTTAAATTGAACAAGAATCAACATCATATTGAAAAATTATCGGAAAATATTTGCATGAAACGATAATAGCAATCAAAATCAGTTTGTCAAACTTGTATCCAAGTTGAAGTATTCTTTAAATCCGTTGCATTGCTCAAAGCTATTTGCTAATGAGGGAAACTCAGTTAATATAAATTTCACAATTCAACTTGAGTTAGAAAAGCGAGATCTGAAGCTATACTAGCAAAATTGTGCTTCTGCTTGTGATTTGCTGTACTCGCATTTTACAGTTTGTAAAAAATATTTTTCGGACGTCAAAATTGATGTCGACTCCATTCTAAGTTTGCTGATGAAACATTGCATTGATTTATGTTCAATGCATACCTGTGTCATGTCAAACGAACCATCTTCAATTAACTGTCTTGTATTGTAGCTAATACCGCATCACATATCAAGCACGTGGTTAATAAGCTTTTGGTAGTGAATTGCTGTTTATATAACAAATTATACACACAATGTTGTGATTACCGAATAAATAAATTTGTTCTCATTGTATTCAGTGAAATTCAAATGTTAAACATAATATTTATAGTTTTTAGCGCTTTTGTAGGATTTAAAATAGCATTAAAAACAGCCATTTTCATAATGAAAACTTTAATCCCCTTCAAAGACCGTAGTTTCTTTTATCGTGTAATAATCTTAAAAACTTGAGACGTCTTTGTCATTATTATTACCAGATTATTACGAAACTTATAACACAATTTCACTTCTGTACGTCACATTACCAATCCATTACCAGACTACAAACTTGAAGAATTACTGTCAACAACGCTTTCAGCTAAACTTTGTTGACTTGACTGGTCACAGGGTAGCTGGATGAAAGAGATAGAACTTCCAAACAAATTTAATGAGCTCTATATAATTACATTGTTGTTAGGTCCACTCTGCGAAAAGTTTTCAACCCGTTCCACAACTTTTGTCTAACAAGGAAAGGTCTTGAGGTGCCGCTCAAGATAAAGAGTAAAAAAACCATTAAAGTCGCTTTCTGGTGTAAAAAAACTTAACGCTGAAAAATGATGTGACAAAACCTTTTTGTAAAAAAAACTCACTTTGTGGAAGTATCACGAAACGAAAAAAAACTGACCAAACTTTTTGCCTGCTGAATCAAATGGTTTCCACGAACAGGTATGACGCCATCAGCAGCTTATTAAAAAGGTAATTATGATTTTCAGCGTAAAATGCCATTTTATATCATAAATTAAGCTTTTATCATAAGAGAAATAAACCAATGTGACAAATGTATTACTTGCCCCATTGAAAAAGCCGCTAATTACAAAAGCCATTGCGTTGTAGAATAAGCGGGATAGGGGTTAAAAACGAAATTAAGCGAGGATTAACGCGCAATTTAAGGGAGGATAAGCGGCAATTAGGAGGATTAAAGCGGCATTAAGGGAGATTAAGCCGGGGCAAATTCTAAGGGGGATAAGCGGGCAAATTAAGGAGGATAAGCGGCAATTAAGGAGGATAAGCGGCAATTAAAGAGGATAAGCGGCAATTAAGGAGGATAAGCGGCAATTAAGGAGGATAAGCGGCAATTAAGGAGGATAAGCGGCAATTAAGGAGGATTAAAGGGGCAATTAAGAAGGGATAAGCGCAATTTGAAAGGGAGATTAAAGCGGCAATTAAGCGAGGATTAAAGTGATATTGTTATATTAGAACCCTTACGGGCTACCAGCCTTATTAATTATACTTTTTTCGTTCGAAATATAGAACATTGATTGAAGTTTTGAGAAGCGTGTAAAAAAAAAAAAACTGCTAGAGAATTCGACAATGAGTGACGATGCGGGTGTTGGAAGAGCATTTTAATTTTAAACCAAAGCAACTTTGAACAAATCGGGTATAGCCGAGTTTGAGCAAATCTTAATTGGCTACACAAATTATGAACAAAAATAGTGAAGAC